>UCOK01009703.1:0-18112 GCA_900474325.1 Synergus umbraculus | reverse complement strand
ATATATATATATATATATATATATACATTGTATATATTAATCCTATAGGTCAAAAGGTCAAAAGTTACGATGAATAAAAAAAAAGTTGCAAAGCTTTATAAACATATATGTGGTGAGTCATATTGTCACCGCGGACACCGGTATACGGTAATCTACGAAAGCTTCGTCCTCGATGTGGAAGCAAAAAACGTTAAAAAATAATACATAATTTTAAAAAAGATAACCTTACTTTTTGAATCCCGTTTTGGAAAACCACTATAACATTTTCACAATTTTTAATTGCTTTCATATGCAGCAAAACGCGCAAAACTATTCCAATAGGAATAAATATCAATATTATTCGTTATTTCTATTCACATTATATTCAGTTATGTATATGTACACCTGTCAAAAACGTAAAAACGTAAAATTTATAAGCCACACAGTGGCCACAGTACAGTGTAGAATAAATACGGTAGAATCGTGTCTTTCACATGGATTTATATTTTAAACAAAACGACCCAACCCTGGTTTCCATTGTATGTATGTATATATGTACATATATATACATATATAGAATATGTAATCTTATGGAAGCCAGGGTTAAGAATGTGTAATTCACGAAGGAATAATAAGAAGAAAGCCTTTCGAAACTATAGCAGCAGAGTGTGTGGTATATGTAATTGAATCTGCGCGCGCGACTCTTGTTTATCACATTCATTATGTTTATCGCATTTTGTAAAAATAGTGTACATACATAAAAAGAATTTAATATTATCAGAGATCCCTATAACAATTAAAAGGTAAATTGATCAATTATATATCTATTTTCTACATGTATTTATTTAATCAACATTCTTTAATAAAATAACAGAAAATGTCGCGATTACATATTTGCGTTTAACCTCAACCGGCATAAAAGTATGTATGTACATAATATGCGAGATAATCGAGATAATTATGGAATCTCATTATAAAAAACTATAGGAAATAGCAGCTTTTCGATTAAAATAATTATATTGATTAATTGTGTATAATTAAATAGTGATAAAAATTGAGAATTATTTATTTCAGATCCAGAAATGAACGAAGTAACTCTGCCTCCTTCGCCAAATTGGTACCTGAGTAATGTGATGTGTTGCTCAAAAAATGGAACTATTGCTTGGGGTTCTAGACACACAATTGTAATTGGCCATCCGAAAGAAAATAGAAAAATTCTCGAATATTCAACTATACCAAATGCTCATACTGACAGAGTAACTGCTCTCGTTCTTTCTCCCGAATTTGAAAAACCAGAAAAACGCCTTCTAGTTTCTTCAGGAGATGAACACGTCGTTAAAATTTGGAACGTTGATACCCTCACGACGATTTTAACGAATTCTATTCTAGATGTAAGTATTCATTTTCAATTTGAAGGCTTTTCAAGGCTTTTCATTTTATCTGGGAAAACCGATATGTATAAAAAACAAAAAAAAAATGTTCTTTCTGATCAGAGAAATTCGGGAATTTGAAAAGGAATATTTGCTCGACACCTTGAAATTTTAGTATCATTGAAATTATTTTAAAGGCTTCAAACTTATCAATTTTTATACTTAATATACTAAAATCAAAAATATTTTTATTTTTGAAACATAAATATTATTTATTTATACAGGCAAAGCAAAAAGTTATTGGAGTCGATTGGTCGAAAAGAGATCCAAATTTGATTTGCTATGTAAGTTCTGAAGGTTTCCTAGTCACATGGAATATCGCTTTTGATACGAACCAGATAATAACCTACGCAAAATTGTCAGCAACCTGTATTGCTTTTTGTCCCCATGAATCGAATCTTGTAGCTCTGGGTTCGAAAAAAGGACAAGTTCTAATAATAAATATTCAGGGATCAGGAAGTGTCGTTTACAATTTAAGAGGCCATGACGTGGAGATTGTTAGTTTAAGCTGGTGCCCCGTTAGCTCCAATATCTTCGAAGGAAATGGGGCCAGGGATTTGCTTCTCGCCTCTGGAGGAAAAGACAGGTTCGCAGAAAAATACAATAACTTCTTTTTAATCCTATTAGTCAATTAATTTTAATATTTTTCCATATTTGTAAATTAGGTCGGTATTTTTTTGGAGAGCTGGAGGCGATGGAAGATACCAATCTCAAATACATCTTCCTCCAAATCCCCTGGATTCGCAAAAGCACAGATCGAAACTCGGTGGTGGTTCTTTTAATTGGACGACTCTCTGCTGGGCAGAGCCAAAACTTTTTTTAATGAGTTCTTCCTATGGAGAATTAATTTCGTGGGACTTGACGAAATTCAGCGGAAAAAACAAACCTGTTTATAATCTAATTCACTCTCACCACATTCGAGGATTGTTTTCTATTGCTACTTATATTCAAATTGAAGACAAAAATGAGCAAACGAATTGGAGAGAAAAGATTGCGTTCGTATTTTCTTTTTATTATATTAGAGAATAAACTTAAAGAACCCACTCTCAACCGAACCGGAAAATGATTTTTCCCAAAATGAAGAGTTTGAGTTTTCAGACTAGTTATTCTTTTTTAATTGAGTTTAAAATTTAATTTTGAATTTATAGGAGAAGAATTTGGACTCTAGGCCAAGATCGTCAGGTGATTTGTTGTGATTTGTTGGAAGACAAAGCCACAACTGAATACCGAATACCAACTCAGGGAGGTTTTGTTTATTGCCTTTCTGCTTGTCCTCTTGATACGTCTCAAATTGCCTTTGGAGCTGGAGACGCGATGTTGAGAATTTGGAATTTATCTGAACCACATGAGACCTCTTTCGAAATTGCAACGCTCTGGCAGAAAATTATGGGGAAAGTCAGAGCTGTAAGAATTTATTTTCTGAATCTAAACCAAAAATTTCGTTTAGAGTGAATGTTATCGAAAAATCGTTAAAACCAAATATACAACTTTCCAATCGTTACAATCACGATTATTATATAATATTCTTTAAAACTTCCTGAAAATCACTTGAAATTTCTTGAAATCTTTTCTCAATGATAGTTGTTACTTCCTACGTTGTTGGAGGTGCAAAAATTAATATATTTTTTTAAGATATCTAATTGAAGGTTCTAAAACCAGAAAATCTGTTTAGATATCCTGGCATCCCGAGAAGGAAAATTTACTCGCATTCGGAACTGGAGAAGGTCGAATTGGAGTTTACGATACAAATGCTACAAAACCGCCTCTTTTATACAGACAACATCATCGAAATGTTGTTTATTCTCTACACTGGGGACCTGCTCCAGATGTAAAATTATACGCTTTGTATTCCTGTGGAGACGGCGAATTAGTTTTTTACAATCCAGAAAAGCCGGATGAGGGTATGAATTTTAGTTATTCATTAGTTAGCTCTATCTTAAAAATTCGATTTCCTCATTTTACGCACAAAAACATTTAATTTTAATCTATTGTGTTTAAAATGAGGAATTTGAAACCTAAGCACAAAATTCAATGTTATCGTTTTAAACAAAAAATATTTAAATGATACATTTTAAGTATACTTCGTTTTAACAAATGAGTACCACTGCGGAGTTAATAAATATCTAATTATAATATTTATTAAGTGAAATAAGATCGAATTATGAAGTTAGAATTTTTAAATTTGAATAAGGAATCCTATATTTTTCAAATTTCTTTTCAGTACCGCAATCAGTGTTAAAGAAAGAATGTACAGAGTTTTCCTGGAAGCCGGATTATTCGTGTATGGCTGTGGGTTTTGAGCATGGAAAAATCTCTTTCTTTGATGGAAGTTTGAAGGAACTTGAGGGTTCAATTTACAATCCTTTGAGGACTGCCGTTCACTGTTTAGTTTGGCATCCAGAAAGTACAATGACTGATTTATCAATGTCACCTTTACAAAATTATTTAGCAGTCGCTTTTAATAGTACAGTGATAACCGTTTATGATATTTGCGATTTAAAATTGTTTTCCGAGGCTAAAGAAAACGGAGAAGTGGTCCAAAATGTCGAAAATAGAGTGTCTAAGGAACCTGCGGCTTTTTACAGAACCGTTGCTACTTTATCTGGACATTTGGAAAGGGTAGTTTCTCTTGCTTGGAATCCTCACCAAAGTGGATATTTGATTTCGGGAAGTTATGATAATACTGTTCAAGTAAGTTGAGTTTAAAATTTACAATAAGGGCATGTGTTTATTACCATGTGAGCAAATTCAGATAACCCGGATTTTTTTCTGCAATTTTTACTTTTTCAAAAAAATTCGTGTTATCTAAGTGTTCTCATATAGTGAGTAACATATACCCATAAGGGACTCGAAGAAACTTTTTAAAATATCTCGAGAAATTTTCTAAGGATTCAACAAATTTTTAAGGGATTTAATTCAATTTCAACAAGTTTAAAAAGATGTAAAATTATTTCGAGGAACTTTGATGAATTCGAAAAAATTTTTAAATATTTTAATATATGTTTTAAGGGCGTTGAAACCAATCTCTAACCATAAAATTCTATTTCCTCGTTTTACTCAACAAATATTGTAAATAGATATTTTTTCGCTCTATAGTATTTTTATTTTGTGAACTAGAAGTTTACCTATAGAACGAAAAAAAATGTAATTTTAATATTTTTGAAGTTTAAAGTTACAATTTGGTTTTAAAACTCTTAATGAAAGACAGTAAAAATCAATTGAAAATTGTAATTTTTTCTAGGTATGGAAAGTGGAATCTCAGGAATTGATAGGAACGTACACAGGACATTCCGGGCCAGTTTTTTGTTGCATGTGGAGTCCTTTGGATCCAGATTTCATTATAACTGGCTCGGCTGATTTCACGGTACAAATTTGGAGGCTTTCCACCCAGGAAGCAATCATGCCAACAGAAAAGCCTCTTTCAAAAAAGGTCAGAACGAAAAAGAAGAAGCAGCAAGTTGAAAAGTTTCAGAAGGTAGAGACAGAAGAGGAAGCGTTAAAAATGAAACAAAGTGACCATCAAAATTCGATTCACGACAAGAAAAGTTGCACGAAAAAGGATTTAAAGAAAAAAACTACTAACTTTCCAGTTTATAATAAGACTTTGAATAATAGAGATGCTGTTCTCGCTTCAGTTAAGAAACTTTTAAGAAGTATGAAAAAGGAAAATGAGTCGGAGATCCAAAAAGTTGAAGATAATGATGTTGAGAATAAGGAACTTCAAAATAAAGATGAAGAGAACAAAGAAGATAAAGATGAGTACGTGCCTTGCATTTTGGCAGGGAAAGAAAGTGTTTTGAAAATTATCGAAGCAGAAAGTAAGAATTTTGGATACATATATATATTTTTAAATACAATTTGATTCTAGCTCTAATCCAAGTTCTAACACACAGAGACAGACACATTCTTAAAAAATTATTTTTTCGGGTTTAAAGGTTCACGAAACGTGGACACTTGACAAAAATAAGGGGGGGGGGGGGGGAGGAATCAACATTTTATATAAATCTAATATCTTCTCTGGTGAGAATGTAAAAAAAGTACCTCTGTAAGAGCGAAAAAATAACTTCCTAATATTCGTTGAATAAAATAGGAAAATTGAATTTTGAATTTAGAACTTGAGTCGAACATCCTTGAAAATATCCATTTTCTATATTAATATTTACTTTCAGAATCAGTTTTAATATCGCAAGAACAATACAACTCTATTTTAGAGTTTGACGTATGGAGCAATAATCTCCAGCAAAATTTGGAGAATGCAGTGAAGGAAAAACGCTTAACTGAATATCTTGTTTCTCTTGCACCCTCTTTGTCGAACAAGTGAGTTTTTCCAATTTTTAAACTAAGATTTCACTTTAAATTAAAATTTTTAACAAAATAGTTTAACTTTTGAGTAAAAATGCTTAAATTTTTTGTGAGGTTTTATTAACTCAGTCTAGATTTGTGAAAAAAAAATCTAGAAAAAAGTGTAATTTTCTTGAAAATGGGGAAAAAAGGTAGGGACGAGAGAAGACTGCGACGCCTAACATTATCTTTTCTTTATTAGAACTTGGAAGGAAATGTGCGAGGCCTATGCGATGCAATTGTTATCCGAAGGTCAAATAAACAAAGCCGTTTGCTATCTTCTTAGAATTCACAAAATTCATCAAGCCGTTGGAACTTTTTTAGACGCTAAAATGTTCAAAGAAGCTTTTGCACTTGCGACTCTAAAACTTGATCCCGAAGATCCAGTTATTGAAAATATTTTGAGAAATTGGGCAAGTAATGCGACGAAGGAGGGGTTTTTCGAAGATGCCGTTCAGTGGTAAATATTAAATTACTACCAGAAATTTAGTCGGCGTTGTTGTAAGAGATTTCGTTAATTGAAATTTATCTTTCTTTTCCAGTTACGTGAAATTGAAGGATTTTACGAAAGCTGCGCAATTATTAGCTCGACGAAAAGACGTTAATTGTCTCGATTTAGCCGCCGAATTGGCAGAAATGGGTGACGATTTGCAGCTTTGCGATTCTTTGGCAGAACAAGCAATAAACGAATCGCTTTTAAGTTATGATTTCAATGCAGCAAAAAAAGTAATTGAACGAAATCCTCGAATGAATTATAGAAAAATTCAAGTTGCTGCGTTCGAAGAAATCCAAAAGGCTATTGAAAATGAAAATAGAATTTACGATTGGTTAGAAGGAAAATCGAGTCTTGGGATTCTGGAGAATTTGAAAAGTGTTTACAAAGATTCGACATTTTATTTCGAACTCGCGAAAACAGTTTCTGACGTCCCTCCAAAAGTTGAAACCGAGGTAAACATTCATTATTGTACATACATTCATAATCTTTTCCCTATTACCCTCTTTTTCCCATTTTTTTCATTTAAATACAAACTATAGCAATAATCTGCATTAGCTTCATTGAATAGAATTTATTTCCCAATTTTCTTGAAAAAATCACCCTATCTTTCTTGCATTGACAGAATTTTGAGCTAAAAAGCCTGTAAGTAATATATTATTTATTTTACTCTTGTAATTTTATTATTGTAATTTACTATTTCATGGGATTTCAGCTCTGGATTAATGTTAGTTATCAGATTTCAATGGCTGTCATTTCTGAAAATGAAAGCCAGCTTCTGAAACACATTCTTATTTCCCTGGGGATGATTTACACCTTCGATAAATCTCAGCATCCAGCAGGAAATGCAGAACGACTTTTGATAAAGTTCCTCTCGATTTTAGACGGAAAAATTCCCTCTGATGAGGACAGTCTGTTTTATAGGGAGAATGAAAGAACAAAAGCTTTAAGAGCTTATTTATGCTATGGTTTATTAAATTGGTTTTCTGAGGAAATTTTGAAAGAGGATTCGGAGAAGAGAAATGGATTAATAGTTGATATAATCGAGAAATATATCAGGGATCTTTTGGATAAAGAATCAGTGAAACATTGGTTGGAAATAAACGAAATTAGAAAAGTTGAAGATTCTCTCGCTATCAGTATCGGTAATTAAAAATTTTCCTTGATTATCTGAGTTCTGCAGATTTTACAGTCTTTTCTCTGTTCTCCCGTTTTGTTTTTTTTTAAGAATTTATTGTTTGTTTTCAAGAAAATTCCTTTTTTTTTTCTCTATTTTCATTAAAAAATGATTTTATATTTCCCCTGGTTTGAAAAGATTTTGTACTGTGTAGTCCGAGATCGTCAAATTATAGTTTTTCCAATATTTACTGATTTTCTACATTTTCAGGAAAGTCTCAAACTTCAGAAGATGAGAAATTGGATGCAGCCTTAAGCGTCGAACAACTTGACCGTCTTAGATTTGAAAGCAAACAATTTCTGGAAAATAGAGTCTCCACTCCAAATCCAATGGACGCTTTAGCTCTTTCATCAGAATTAATTTGCCGGATCTCGAACGAAAGTGTAAAATCGAGGTTGCAGAAATTAATAAATGCTACCTGGGAAGAAGCTGTGAATTAATTAATTTGAAATAAGTACTTTCATATTCGGTTGATTTATGGTTTTTTTAACATGGATTGGTGTATTTTGAAACCGTCATTTTTTAAACACTGGTATATCATTAAATATGAAGTATTGCTAAGTATTAATAATTCAACCGTTTAATTATTAATCATGTTATAAAATTTGAATCATTTTTAAACAATGGGTATTTTAATACTCCTAAAAATAGAAGAGAACAGAAAATGTATTTATGAGTGTGCAAAGACGGATATGGAATACATTTTCTATTTAAAAATTTGTTTATTATCTACCTACATTTTACCGAATGTTTAGTACGAGTTTAGTTAATATTTCCATGTATTACGTATATATTTAATTATCTGAATAAATTTTCTATTAAAAAATTTGTTAATTTTTTCTCGTAAAATTCTCATTTATTGGAACACTTTCTAGAATTTTACAACTACAACAATCTAAATAATGAAAATTCTGTTTCTGAGTATCTTTGTTTTCTTAATAAAATTTTAAAATATTTGAAAAATAAAAAGTTAATAAAATATCATAAACTGATGAAGATTTAAGATGAATTTTAAATTTATGAATAAAAACTAATGAAGAAGATAGAAAAAGAAATAAATACTAGAAATTCAGCAATAGTCGACTTTATTTCAAAAATTAGTAGACAATCACTTCTTCTTCGTCGTCGTCAACCTCTTCAGTTTGTAGAAAGCAGCAGTCCTCAGTTTGTTCCTGATCTGTTTGGCCTTCCTCAACTTAAATCGATCGAAATCGCTAAGTTCAGTACGCTGAAAAAATTTTCAAATTAGTTTAAAGATCTCCTTTATGTACTTACAATAAATTACTAATAACTAAACGATTTATGATTTAAAATGCTTCATAATATTAGTTTAGTATTTTCAAACAATAAAATTTTCACTTATTATTTAAGTATAATTAATAACATAAAAAAAAAGTTGAACCTTCTGTTTGGCTTCGGCTTTGCGAGCCCACATAGTCTTTGACCATTGCTCATCAATTTTTGCAGCTTCCCAAGCCTTCCTGACTACCTTAGTCGATCCAGTTCTTGGAAATCGGACGCGAAATTTAGTTAGATGAAGATCTGCCAATCTAATTTGATTTCTTGGGACATTGGCTGCTGGTCCATCGATCAACACCTTTAACAAAAGAAAACAATATAATTTTTAGAACCAAGTTCTAACTTGAGAGAGTAAAAAAGTCTATAATTTCAATATATTTTGCCTATAATGGAATGCTTGAATTTTGAAATTAGATTGTGAGTTCATTATTTTATGCGAAAATGATAACTAGCAAATATGATTTGCTTCCTCATAGAGGAAGCTTTGTAGTGGTGACAAAATCCAGTTTCAAAAAAAGGGTTTTTTTTAAACATATTTCAAGGGCAATATATCTAATATGATGTCCTGAAAAATTGTCCGGATGTATGTATGTATTTATGTATGTAAGGATCCTGCAATACGTTGAAAACGTGTAGAGATAAATTAATGAAATTTAACACACTCTTATTCCACTATATACTTAGTTGAATTTATTCTTACAAGGATTTAACAAAATATTAATTAATATTAATTAATTAATGCCTCCTCTGAGGAAACAAAGTTCTCATTGAATGATCACAAAAGTTGATAATACAACTTTACTCTAGTTTTTTCTTTTTACAAGCACACTTCTATTTTGAAGTAGAGTACCGTCATAGAATTAAATATATTTCTTTTTAATATTCGTTCAGCAAACTAGAGAAATGTGATTTTTAAGTTAAAACTTCAATCCACCACTTAAATTATTTTACACATATCAGTAAATAAATTTTTAAAAAGTGAATTTTAAACACTTAGATTATACTGAATTTGAATATATTTACCCTGTTTTGATCAATGATATCGACGATTGTGACTAATTTCCCCTGGTGAGGTCCGTCACTCACGTAGGCAACTCTGCCAGTTTCTACGAATCGTTGAAACCCTTTCTAAAAAAAACAAGGAAACAGAGGAAAACCAAGATTTATTATTAATTTTTACAAAATATTTATTTCATTGTTTAAACTCAAGAAAACTTAGAACATAAATATAATTATAATAATAATATAAGTAAAACTCGAAATCCTTAATTTTTACAATAAATCCAATCATATAAAAAGGAAGTTGCATAAAATGCTAATAAACTGTTTAAATGGAAACAATTATTACTTTATAATTGTTTTGTTAATTTCAAATGAATTAGAAAAGAAAAATTCCGAAAATTCGTAAGCTCGTTACAGCAGCACGTATAGTACATTTTTTGAGGTTAGGGTTTGCGTCAACCGGAAAATCGCTAAACTCTACGTAAAAAATTGATACGACTCTATTATTTTTTTTTTTTTTTCATATTTTCGATTGTGAAGATTATAATAAATAAATGAAAAACCAAAGTTGACCCCATTATGATAATAATTAGCGAAATTCTAAAATTTCATTAACAAATATAACACGTGGCCGTACTGAAAAAACAACATATTTTATCTTTCTCCCATATAAAATCCAGAAAAAACCATAAGGCAAAATAATTACCTAATTTTTTTAGCATACTGGAACGATTACATATTTACCATATGAAAAACTTCTTTTTATTGCAAATATAATGAATAATTGACACATGGCATCCAAAGAAATAAGGTAAGTATTTCCAAACAAACTTGATGCAAGAAAATAGCAGAGATGATTTTATAATATTAGATACTTGAAATAATAAAATTTGTACGTACCATTTTTAGAAAATATGCTTATTTTTTGGATGAAAACCGACCAAAAAAGTGTCGATTAAATCATACATCGACTGATAATTTTCCCAAACGGAAGAAAAGAGAGAACCAGAGAAACAGGGTTTGGTTAGTTTGAATTCGTAGTGCTTATAGCCACGGTTGGGTAAGTAAAATACCTTTGTAAATTACATAGTTTTTTACAGTAATTTACGTATGTATATTACGTGCAATTACGTGCTGGAAAACACCAAATTCATATGGAGTGGGGGGTTTTCTACGTAAAATAAGTATGTTACATAAGTAGAGAACCATGTATAATTAATAATTATACATAAAAAACTTCGACTGTCAAAATGGCCTTCATGGCGCTGCTGTTGTATATATGTACAGTGTTCGTCATGTATGCCTTAATTATGGTCAAAATACACGCTCGCCGAAGTGTCGAAACGTTTCCGTGTTTACATAAGAGTAAAAGAGATGGAGAGTACTTATTGTCCAATTTTTCATGCTCTATCTCTTTTACTCTTATGTAAACGCGGAAACGTTACGACACTTCGGCGAGCGTGTATTTTGGCTATTACATTTGTCACTAGATTTTTGTACGCATTCAATGCAAAATCCTAGTGACAAATGTGTTAAGGCTGGCGTCCCATGATTGCATTGTGCGTTGCGTCATAATGAGAGTAAAAGAGAAAAAAGTATACTTCTATCTTCTTCTCTTTCGCATTATGGACGCAACGCAAAATACTATTTTTAGTATTTTAAACTTTGCGCGAATGGCAGTCAATCCGATACCGAACGCAACGTATGAGCAATGGTATCAAGTGCTTTTTGCGAGTTGCATAGGTTGCGCTCTTTACTATTGAGAATGGATCTCCTTTACACTCGACTTCCCCAATAAATAGTAATGTTCCCAATAGTAACATGTTCCAAATAGTAAAGACATTTCGTTCCCAATAGTTAACAGAATATCTCAGAATTAACACTTGATAACTACTGCACATGCGTTGAGCTCGGCATCTGATTGGTGGTATTCGTATTTGATGTGACGCATGCGCAATTGATGTGAAATTTGAGGAAAGGAATTTTTTTACTATTGGGAACAACTCTGGTTTGGATTTCTTTATTATTGGGGAAGTCGTGTGTACTATTGGGAACATTTTACTATTGGGAATGTCGAGTTTACTGTTCCACCCATCGACATATAGAAATGGACTGCGGGACGCTGTAGGAAAGCGCGTGCTAATGCGTCAGAGAGAGAAGTTGCAAAGGGGTGTATGTTTGTCCCTTTCTCGCCAAAGCTAATTGGTTGAGCTCCACCAAGCTCCACCCACCGAAAATGCTCTCAACCTACAGCGTCCCGCAGTCCATTTCTATATGTCGATGGTTCCACCGTTCCATCGACATAATCATACATAGAAATGGACCGCTCACCGTTGTGCATGGAAAAAACAACGTGTAATAATGCGCATCAGAGAGAAAAGTTGTTAGTGTTCGCGCACAATTCAAAATGCTAAAAAATATTATTTTTATTGTTTATTATAAATAGCGAAAAAATAATTATTATAAATACTGAAAAAAATTTAATTTATTATAAATAATGAAAAAAATGCAAGAAGATACAAGCATAGAAGTAAGCGTGACACATGCGCAGTAGAGTTCGGAGTCTGCGTCAGCCTGCGTTGGGAGCACTGGTTCTGTAATTCTGTTCGCTCTTTCTCTGTTTATAATTCCTTTGATGAGGACTTGAGCTCGCAAAAAGCGGTAAGAAAATATCAAATTTCTCTTATTTTCTTACCAGCCATGTATTTAAATATCAATTCTTATGTTATATTATTTATAGAATCATTAGTAATAATAGCAATATTGATTTTCATGCTTATAATACGAAAATATGTACTTTCCTTTTCTTCAGTCACGTGTCAATTTTAATCGTTAAAAGTTAATTTTTATCGTATTTTAATGAAAAATGTTAACGGATTTGAAATTATTTGATACATTAACGTGATATTTTTAAAAATTTTCATCATCGGCAACAGGATTTGCAAAAAATCTGACTCAATTTTTTCTAACCTCAAATATTGAAAAGCAGGAAAGCATTGACTTGATTCACTTCACAGACATCCTATTCACTCCATTTATACATACACAGAATTTCACAATTATTGCTTCTTCTATATTCTTTCTCAGGTTTATGTGTTTATATTAGAGGTTTCTATAAAGTACTGTTTTTTTAAGGCCTTTAAGTTTTACATCGTTTTTTTTTTCTTACGTATTAAACTTGTCTTTGAATACTGTATTCATTAGATTCGAAAATAATTATTTTTTAAGGAAATTATGTGGAAATCATTGTTAAAGATTACACTTGGCAAAAACTTTTTTTACGATTTTTCACTTAGTGCAAAAATTGTTTTAAAACGAGCGATTTCAATAAATTCAATATATTAAATTAATTTGAAATAAAATGAATTTGATTTGTAAATAATTGAATAATGAAACGATTATCCATAGAACGATGACTGAAATGGAATCATTTGACGACCTGGGGACGGCGACAGAATCCTTTCCGGCTGCCATCTCAACTGAACTTCCGGAAATTAAACTATTTGGTCGTTGGAGTTGCGAGGAAACTCAGGTCAATGACATGTCCTTACAGGATTACATTGCCGTAAAAGAAAAACACGCAAAGTACCTGCCGCACTCTGCTCAAAGATATGCAGCAAAGAGATTCAGAAAAGCTCAGTGTCCTATTGTCGAACGTCTGACTAATTCTCTAATGATGCACGGCCGAAACAATGGAAAGAAACTTATGGCTGTCAGAATAGTCAAACACGCATTCGAAATAATCTATCTTCTCACTGGAGAAAATCCACTTCAGGTTCGATTTAATCATTTTTTGCTTGTACGAGTTCAGATCGGAAATAATTTTGAGAAATAAATTGTCTATAGGTATAAACTTTTCAATTTGGAAGACATTCAAATTAAAGTAATTTCATTTTGACTAAAAGTTTGAATTAATTTTAAAGGTAGTCAAATAGTTGAAAATTTTAATGTTTTATTTTTAACTTTTTATGCTCTTTTTTACATACAATCGATGAATTTATTTCTAAATACTCGACTAACGTACTTGTATCAATTCCAGGTTTTGGTAACAGCTATCATTAATTCTGGACCTCGAGAAGATTCCACGAGAATTGGTCGTGCAGGAACTGTACGACGACAAGCTGTAGACGTTTCTCCTTTGCGTCGGGTCAACCAGGCCATCTGGCTTTTATGTACCGGAGCCCGAGAGGCTGCATTTAGAAACATCAAGACAATCGCCGAATGCTTGGCCGATGAGCTAATAAATGCTGCGAAAGGATCATCCAACTCTTACGCAATCAAAAAGAAGGATGAACTTGAGCGTGTCGCTAAATCCAACCGATAAGCTATTTGGTTTTTTTTATTCATAGAGGAATAAAATAAATCTATTTCATGTTTTATGTCCTTTATTTCTACTATTTAATTTAATCATTAATCTATATTTTTTAAATTCATTTTAAAAAATTCAGTTGAATTTCAAGTACTCTTAAGGGCATGTATTACTTACCCGATCCCTACCTTACCGACATTTTTTTTCTCTGTAACGCTACGACTACATTTATTGTAAGTAAGTATATGAAATTCACAAAACATAAAAGTTGAAGTCGTACCGAAAAATTTTGTTTCGCTTTGAATACGAAATCTCAAAAAAAAAAAAAAATAATAATAATAATTGAGGAGTTACATGCAATAACCGGTTTAGTTGACCCCTGAGAGCCTTTAAAAATTTTTTTCGAATTTCGGTTTTTAAAACACATATTTAAATCTGAAATTTTCTTGCATATCTTTTATTCCTCATTATAAAAAAAAAATGTTTTTAAAGCTCTCAGGGGCCAACTAAATCAAGTCCTAAAATTTTATAACCGGTTATTGCATGTAACCCTTCAATTTTGATAATAGCTTATTCGGAACATAATTTTTTTAAAGAAAGAACTCATATGATGAATATTAATTGCAAGCAACAGTAAAAGGTTCTTTTCACAATTTTTCATCAAGACGTGCGCGTTGAATGAAGGAAAAAAATTCATCGAAATTTTCACTTTTTTCTACCTTTGTAAATATCTTTGAAATCAGCTGTCTTTTTTCTTGGAATCTAAGCCACAGCAAAAAAATTTAAAAGTGACACAAACTATAACATTTTGATGAGTCGCTTTATTTATTTCCAGTGTGCAGTTTTCATAGGTTAAATTAAAATTTCAAATTTGCACTCAAATTCACAACGCTTTGAATCCAAAAAAATATCGTTTGAAGATATATAATTTCAATACTGTAAAAGTGCAAGCAGTGGTGTTATGTCTATTTTTAACAATTTTACCTGGTAGGAGTTTGGTCGCAGGTAAAGTTTCAATCTTCCTTTCAGAGACAGGTCTCGCAAAAATCACCCAGACGAATGAGGATTCACAACAAAGCTCTACTGGATTTCAAAGCCTTTCTTATACCTATTATTTTCTGCACCTGGTAAGACTACAATTTCGTCTTATTTATGAAAAGAGAGATTAGTAAAAGCAATCTTGAGGAAAAATATGTAATCTTTAATATAAGACTTTATATTAAATCTTTTTTCCTCTAGACAAAAAGTTGTAACTTTTTTAGTTTTCTAATAAAACCCAAAAAACCAACTTTTTTGGAAAAACCGATTTTAATTCGTTTTTCACTTCAACTCGTGCACTTTCAGTCAGTTTTTGGAATTTTTTAATGAAATTTTTAGGGAATGTTTGAAAATACATATAAATGAAAAATTTCTATCCGGGAAATGCATTTGAATATTGCCTCTCTTTTTCGTGACCAATATGAAATTGGCTCACTATCTTCAGTAGCGCCACAAGCGGTCCCAAGACGAATGCTTCAATACAATAAATAGATTACATATGCCCTCTTTTCTATGCGTTGAGTGTTGAGTGCAGGTCTCACCTTCTCAGTTGTTCGGGTTGTTCCCACCCCCACCCCCACCCTGAGAAGTGGTGACAGGGCGAGCTCTCAGAATTGAATTACTCGTCAATTCTTTTCTTCAAATGTATTAAAAAAGACTACTAAACAAAGGCAAAAAAATGGCAGCATCCTTAAAGAAGGTAATTAATATTCTTTTCATTTCATATATAGGATATGTAAATAATTATAGTCCAAAAGTGCGTTCTCTCATGTAGTCAGACATATTTCCCTTAAAAATTAATACGTAACAGCTATAAGTATAGTACATTCTATAAAGTATAAACATTGCAAAAATCATTCGAAAAGGAGTTTTCTTTACGTTAATTTTTCATCGTGAATACATTTCATGAAAATTTGATAAACAAAAAGTATAAAATTAGGTCAAATGGTAGACGTACACATTACATATATTTAATTTCTGTTTCTAGACAACTGGATTAACTGGACTTGTAGTTTCACAAGATCCTCATCGCATGCTTAATATTTTATACGGAAAAATTCTTCGAGCTCTTGATAAGTTGCCACAAGATTATCCTTACAGAACTTACACAGAAAAACTTGTCAAGGATAGAGCAACGGTCGTAAAAGATGTAAGTTGTAGTAGCACACACTTTAGATTTAAATAATAATTCTAATACATATAAGCACCATTCATTTATATACCATTTCATACAAATAGAAGAAATATCCCAAATTTCTTGAAAAAATAATTGGATTATGTTCGTTGGATCCAAAGTCTAACCTCAAAATTAAATTTCCACAATTTACTCGACAATAATTATTAAAATTTAATATCTTTTTGCTCTGTAGATTTACTTGTTTGTGAAATAGAAATGTGTTTACAGAACTAAAAAAAAATGTTGAATTTCAATACTTTTTTTTTTGCTTGCATATGTTACTGAACATAAAATAAAATTTAATTCTGATAAATTTACGTTTATAGTAATAAATATTTTTCACTAAGGCAAAATACAATTGTACAAAAGTGATAAAATTAAGACCAAATAAATTGTTATTTGGTACAGAATGAAAACATAACCGCCATCGAGGAAAAGATTGGCTGTGGTCAAGTTGAAGAATTAATATCACAGGCACAAAATGAATTGTTATTGGCGCGAAAGATGCTGGAGTACAAACCATGGCAGCCTCTAGTGCAACAAGAACCAAAAAATCAATGGACATGGCCTCCACACAACTAGATAATTATATCATTTCGGCAATAGTTTTAAACTGTACGTTTCTGTAATATAAATTTCCTTTAATTAAATACTCGAGTGAGCTCTAACAACCTTCTAGTATCAAGTAACTTTATTGCTAGTACGGCAATTTTATCTCCAATCTTCTCCTTATCATTATTAGTGTACAACCCTTTTTCTTATAAATAAAACACCGCGTTCACAAAATCGGTGTAATCAATTTTTTTCATTTCTTCATGGGAATATATGTATGTATAAGTTTTGAAATTTCAATTTTAATAAATTCAAATATTCTCTTTAGGATTAAAGTAATTTTGAATAGAGCTCTTTTTAACAATATTTTTTCAGATTGAAACGAAAACTATTTATTCTATTAAAAAATGATGAGAATGTAATATCAAGGGAGAATTTTTTTTCATAGCGTGCGTTATTTATAGCTTAAAATTTTAATTTTCTTTTTTTTTTTTAATCTTAGAAATGTTATAAGTCTGACAATTTTTGTTTCCTATTATAAAAAGAACATACTTTCAGCTAACTTCATAGCGTTACCAATGGTTACGCATGAAGTGAGCGTCGATTAATATTAAGTTATAATAAAAGTATTCTCGAGTTTGCGCGGCATAATAGCTTTATAATCGCGCGCAATTTAAATGCGAAATATTTATGTCTATACAATCTGCTGACGCTCTCTACTTCCTCTACTCCAATGTCTCGAGAACGGTAGGTATAGATTAGTCCATAGTTTCAGTTGGCCATAATCTCAATTGGCCACAAAGTCACTAAATTCGAAAACTCCGGTGTAGGTGGAAACTAGATGGCAATGCACATTAGAAAAAATCTTAACGAAACTAACCAATTAAAACGCTGCCATTTTCGCCAACCTAACTCCCTTCTAGTTTTTACTTTAACAGTGTTTTTAAAATTTAGTAACTTATGGTAACTTTTAGTGATTTTGTGGCCAATTAAAATTATGGCCAACTGGAACTATGGACCAATCTATACCTACCCTCGAGAACGTGGTGGGGGCCGAATCCATAGAGATAAGAAGTAAAGGTGAAACTCCCTAATAGAGAGTAGAGAGAAAAAGGAGATGGAAGGAACCCTTCCTGTCTCTCTCTCTAATCGCAAATGTCCATGCGTCACTAGATATCACCTTTATCTTACATCTCTATGGTCACTGCTTTAGTCCGTGCTCCGTGGTACTGTCTCAGTGTTTTGCATCGTATACATCAAATCTCAACAATCAGTGATTCTGCTTAAAAAAAGAAGTGTTTGTTTGTTTAAAAAC
>UCOK01009702.1:0-21849 GCA_900474325.1 Synergus umbraculus | reverse complement strand
GTTCTACCTTGGGCCGGACTAGAAGTTCTAGTCTAGAAAAAACTAATCAGGGCCACAATAGTGCTCTTTCTTTGATAGGGCTGTGGAAGGGCAATTCCCACAAGGCCCCTACTAGAACATCTAGTCGGGGCCTAACTGACAAAAGCGTTACGATCTAGCTGGGGCCCCGACTAGTTTTCCTCATCAGGGCCCGACTAAAAAAAGGGAAAATTGGTAAGGCCCCCACTAGACCCCTATCGAAATTTCTACACGGGATTTATCCTACCATAAAAAAAGATTGCAATTACATCGAAATTAGATTTTCGCAATATTTTATAACAGGATTGTTTTTGAGACTAAAATACCAATTTCCAAATTTCTCCTTTATAATGGTCCGTTATCGTTTGTGCCCCTCAGTTCATCGCTTTCGTAAAAACTAATTTCCACAACAAAAAGAAATAATAGTGCCACACTAGCCTCAAAACTAAATCCCCAGAGATCTTTTTGTAAGGTATAAAACATAAAGACAGCATGACGAGGTCGTATCCAGGCAAAATTAGTTTCGTTCTGTATAGGGAACTCTGTGATTAGACACGCTATATGTCTACAAATGGGGGGAATTCCGCTCATCGTTTTAGCTCAATTCCAAATCTGATCTATATTGTATGAACAATCGATCACATCCTCCGCTTTCAAGTCAAGGAAAATGCGATTGAGAACTCTGTTTTAATCCGATTTTCCTTCACTGGAAAAGTTTTGTTTATGTTTATTATGATTTCCACGTGCTTTGAAACACATCGAGTTTTAGTAGTCACGAATCGAATTTCTCTCCTCTTCACTTCAGTCGCACCTTTTTAATTAGCCAATAAATTCACTAATTGGTCAGTGTATCAAGTTACAGAAGCAAATTACGGATATAAATATAATCTGTTTGGATTTGTTTACATGTTGTTAAAGGTTGACCTTTCTGAACAAATTTGAGCTATTTATGTAACATTTCGTGTCTATCCAGTGAAATTCGATAACATAATATGATAAGCTTTTTCATCATTATGGGTCGGTGAAGACCTTTAACAATAATTAATCGGGCGATTATCTTCCACTTTCACTGCATCTCATGGGTGCGTGGGAATTAAAATCTATTAACAGCTGTACGAGGCTTGGTTGTGGGAATTTTGAAATGCGAAATACTAGCGACTGATTCATCCGCCTTTCAGTAAATTACGCGTTGTGAAAGTCGGTAGCACAGCAGCCAACAAATTGAAAAGAATCTTTTATTGAAAGAATCCGCTCAATTTATTCGCATTGGTTAAACCAGAAAAGGAAAAACGAATCATAAAAGCGAGTTTATGACCAATCGTAAAATATACTGTTTGCGGCCTTATCCACTGTTTGTAAGTAGTCAAAGAACACAAAAAATAAAAGAAAAAAAAAGAATGTGAGTAATCAATGTTATCCAATTCACTACATTAGCCACAAAATATATTTGTTCTTAAATTAGTTTGTAACAACTTCAATTAATATCATATACTTATTCGTGGAATTTAATAATTAATTTATTCGTTAATGAATCAACCAGTTTTTGAAAGGAAAATGATTCCCTTGCACGAAAGCGAGACGCAGAAAGTATTTGACTTAATTATTCTAGCGACACGGAATGTCTGATGCGAGTTGTATAACCTTTCATATCATTAATCCGATATTCGATATCTCGAGGATATTCGATATGCGCGCATTTATTAATCGCGAAACTGAATTGCACTGTAGGCAAAACTATTTTCCCTCACAATTTGTAGCGCGTGTTCAGGATATCCGGAATATCAATTTCCGACACAAAAAGATGCTTATTGTTCGCCTAATATGAGATTTGTCTAACAGAGCATAATGAGAGGGCAGCAGCTAGGACTGAAGCACATTCCGAATGCACGCTACGTTCTGCCTGATTTGATGGCCCTTTCGTGACTGCCGCCTGATTGTTATCTTTCCTTAGATTTCAATAATGCTCTTCCGGGTACATATCGATTGGAAAATTAATATGATTCTCATACAAATGTTGGGATTATGCACAAATTTCCACATGAAAGAATACATGTACACAGCGGTGGAATTACCATAAGAATATGCACATATATTTACAGAGATTACTGTTATTATTTAAAAGTGATATGTAAGGAATTCTGTGTAATTTCTCGCTTTAGTCGTTTTTCCAAAGGTGCACATGAAACAGGTTCAAATATGATTGTTCAAATTGAAAAAAGTATAATTTTGAACTTGATACACTGAAAAACACTATGTTAGAAAAATTACTAATATGGATAGCAAGTCGGAGTCAAAAACCTTAAATTTCGACATTTTAATACAAAAATAATAAGTTATACTATTTTTATAAGATTTCCTATTTAGTAATACCAAAGTTGACTATTTTCTGTAGTTAAATCCGATTTAGGAAAAATTATTAGAGAAATTAATACATTCTACAAAAAGAATAGAAGTAATAAGTATTTTAAGTAATATAATATAATAAATATGTAGAAGAAATTACTAACTGATTTAATAGAAAACGTCAAATCTTGGACCGAGCGCAGCCGAGCGTATCCGATGTGTGCCGATTTTCGAACAACGGATTTAGATAGTCATATGGACGTTTTTATTGCCAATCTTATTATGTTCTTATAGGTTTTATACGTCCGACTGCTAATCCGCAGACCCGTGTTCGATTCCCGCCAGCTTCTATTTCTTCTAACTCAATTTTTCCCCGTGCAGAAATTGCCCCATTTTGCCCCATTTAAAATAGGGTTCTGACAAGGCCCTGGTCAGTTTTTCTATTCTGAATAAAATGAAATAAATTATAATAAGGTGCCAATCGGGCAGCATAATAGGACTATGTAATTATTAACATAATATCATCTGATTATTCCGAATTGAAAATATTTAGATTTAAATATTATATTTAAATATTAAATTATCCATTTAAATATTTAAATAGTTTTCTGTTTCATTACGAATGCAAATATATAAATATGATTGAATTATTTCCTTGTATTGTTTCTTATGTTCTTTGCTATGCTTTGACATAATAAAATTACATTTTCATAAAAGCAGGTAATTTTTATTTATAATTTATTATAGTTTTTTTTAAAAAGGCATTCACTAGAAAAACTGACAAGGCCCTGACTAGTTTCCCCTATATAGGGTATTCGCGAGTCCAACCGTTACACCCTTGTCGGGTTCTAACCAGTTTTACTAACCAGAACCACACCAGAAGTAGGGGAAACTGACCAGAACCCTACTAGGCCCACATCAAGATTTCTGCACGGGTCTGTTTCAGCTTAACTTAATAATATGTATATATAATTGTAATTTCTAATGTTTGATACTATAAAATATGTGTAGGCTAGAATATTAATACATGTAGGCTATAGTGTGAAGTAGGCCCTTTCAAAGCTTTTATTTTTTTGTGGTTTTAACTGTCATATTTTACTAACCCAATTAGTAATTTGATGCGCATGGTCTCTGCGCATCATTTTACTATATAGTTTACAAATTCTGCAATAGTTTTAGTTCTTATTCTAAAATACTTTATAATTCTGTAAACATTTACGCGTTACTATTGAGGTTAGTATATATTATTAAAATTTGCTTTTTGCCCCTTATTGCTAAGCACAGATAGTAAAATCTAGTGTGCTTCTTAACAATAAATGCAAACGCGGGTTTCTCAGTGTAGAAAGATAGAACTTGATAGTTTAGATGTTAATAATTAAAAAATTCGATAGATAATGAGAATCTCAAAGCTGAAAGGCGCATGAATATTGAAGTCTGATTCTATTTAAGTTAGATATATGTGTCGTAACATCTTGCAACATCTCTTGCAAGCATCTTGCAGCAGATCGGCATGTTAACAAGTAGCGCTTTGCTGGTGCTAACATGATAATTTACAACTCAAGGGTCTTAAAGACTGCTTCTCAACTGTAGCAAGATGCATGGAATTGCTTCGTAAACAGACAGACGCAGGGCGTTTAAATTTCTATTAATAAACACACAATCAAAGGCACAGCGAACAGTAATATTTTAAACTACAATTCAACGTGCACAACTAAACTGTTCAAGCAATTGTATTACAGTTACACTCACTACGTATATCTCCTAAAGGAGATGTTTTCATTCAGAAAAAATTAATTCTTAATTTCATAAAGCAGAATTTACTTCACCTTCGTATTATTCAATTTCGACTCCCATTACATATACTACATATCACGAAGAAAAGCGTAATGAAATACAATCCGCGCTGATGTATAGTACACTGATGAAGGAATTAATTGGAACAATAATAGATATGATTGCGGCACGCGTATCATCCATATTCGTATAGCTTCAAGAGAAACAAGACGAACTGAAGTTCCCAGGGCTCGCGTTACTAAAAACGGTATCACTCTTTTGTTCTTATTTTGATTCTCCTTCTTTTTGTTCTTCTTCTGACACAGCTGAGAAAGTGCCTTTTTTTAATTCGTTGATTTGCGTGGGTGACACCCCATGTGCGAAGAGAAATAATAAAATGAAAGTCACAACAGCTCTGGGTCAGGAGAAATTATAATCCACTGACATTATTGCACTCGGAGAACTCTTTTACTTTTGCTTTCATTTCCGGGAACAAAAATGAAATTTTAAGACAATCGGCACAGTCTGCTTTTTATACACGCAGTGACCCAGATTTCTATTCTCGCTCCTAGTGTTCTATTTTCTAATCCTCATCTAAAGGGCTTTCATCATAATTAGATACGGTCCTTACTTTTAGAAAAATGTAATCTTTTTAAAATTGCTCGCATTAGAATTCTTCACCTTTATTAGATCGTTAAAAGAGAGTGATAAAGTTTTCAAATATCTCATGACATTTTCCGTGCACTTTCATTTTATGCAATATTACATCTCTATCCGAGTACGTGTAAAGTAGTCTTTTGTAGACTCACCGAGTCGACGAGCGGGATAGGTCAAGCATTGCGCTTATGTAAGAATAATGATAGAGAAAGTACAAAACCAAAGTGCCGTATAGAGTTCGTTATCCTTATCTGGTGCTCAGAACACGTCAGACTGTGGATGTGATGTGCACGCGAAAGCTATAATTTAAAATGAACAAAAATATACCCGAGACTGACTTCTCGGTTCCAATCCCTCAGGCAAAAGATAGCCTTTATTTATTTATTTTTCCATCGCTGCTTTACGTTCAAGGACAACACGTAATGATCAAATAATATTTAAACTTGGGAGATATATTAGCATTGAAGATATATAATATTTTCTCCTATACCCATAAAAACTGTTAAATCAATAACACCAGAATGAATGGCATATGTCTCTTATCATTGCACACAGATATATTTGGAGAGTAAACATGCCCTTGATACATAAAATCGATGATTTCGATACTATTTTCTTCACTCTTCATTGTACATTTAATCCACAAAATATATAAACTCAATATATAATCAAATCATTTGAATAATAATAAGATTATTAAAAATGATAGTAAGCATAAGTAACAAAGGTGCGTGTTTTAGCGTGCGCATGACATTCTGTTTTTGCCCTAATCGTGATACTCCGACCCTTTTCTGTTTATAGCTTCAGTAACGGTCTATACCGTACCAGGTTGTGTAACCCAACCTTAACCCAGTGTATATATATTCTCCACTTTAGATGTTATAACCGTTGCATCTCCACCGAATAATTTTCCAAGCTCTGTCAGCATTCTATATACAATCTTTGCTAGTTACTTCTGCATATATTGCACAGTTTCAAACCTTTTGGCCTTTTGTCAGAGAGAACACAAAATCCGGCAGATTTTAATCTAATATAATCTCAAGAAAATTCAAGTCAAGAGTAACCGATTTGCATATTATCTTCTCACAACAGTGAGTTTAATAAACCAAGAAGGTGCTAAAGGCTCGAAAAACAAATGCGAAGCACGATTGTTAAATTATTCGCCAATATGGCGGTTTCGTTGGTAGATAGCAAAAGATGTGGGAACGTAGTGTCCTCTATTCCTCTATTTCTCTCTTTCTTGTCTACTCTTGCTCTTCAATGCAAAGAAACCATAGAATGTCGTTGCTTCAAAGCAGATACTTCACATAATGAACTAACGTTCTCAGATTCTAGTGAAAGAATCTTTTTAGGTTCCTCTCGAACACGAATTCTGGGTGCAATTAACTGGAGACAAAAGAATGGCTTAATTTCACAGTTTCTAGAGTGGCGTTTATTCGACAAGAGCATCAGCTTTCCGACTCTATGTTCTGCCTCCCTTTAATTTTTATTTAGAATTATGTAACTTCTGAATATAAACATTAAAAGGAAAATAACAGTCTTGTCTATAATTTGTTAGTTTCCGTATTTTGCAATCTACGCATTCAGTGCGTCTTATATATGCAAAGTTTCTTACAAAAGAGGAGCAATGATCTCTCAAGGATGATTTCAAATATTTTAATGCTAAAGTGGCACTACAGTCTGTTGTAAAATATGCATAATACATGCTTCGAATACAACATACCGCCTACTTAGAGACATGTAAAAAAATAATAACTTAACGGAATGCACTCTCGCAATAAAGGTTTTATATTTCTTAGTATATTACCTCTCAGTGTAAAAGCTCTCAATTGAGGAAACAAGTGCATCAACACATTCACGATGCATAAAGAGTGCAGATATAAGTTTTTATGGTTATTGGCACCCATAATTCGCTGACCTAGTGAAATATGCTCATAATCCAGAAAAGTTCCTACATAATTCTACTTTATAGGCATATACTTTATGTGTAAAAGTATTTAAAAATTCACAGCGTTTGTTAGAGAGAAGACACATTGTTAAGGATGTGCTTAATCAACAATAAATTTTTCAGCGAGTGTGATCGCTGCATATTCTGCGGTGGCGGAAGCTTATTACGGTGGTGTCTGCATAAAACCACCTCTTAGTAAAAAAGAATGAAAGAAGGGGAGAAAATAAAAATATCAGTTTCATTCCCCCGTCTCTAAAAGATTGAAACATCAGAAAAATGTTGTTAACATATTTTCTGAAAGAGAAGCATGACGTTCTGCGTATCAGTCGGAAGCTGTGAGTCATATAATTTATGGGTATATTCAAGGCACGTGCGCTTCTATGGAATTAATTAGTCATTTATATTTCCGCAATCTTGCGTAACAATCGAAATTTTCTTGCTCAATCTTATAACGTTGATACATTTTTCAGCTTTATTCTTACTAAAAAGACGTTCCTCGTAATAAATTGTCAAATTGTTTAAAATATATAGTTTTAATGACAATCGATTTTTTATCCTTAGAAGTTGCGCTATTGACAATCGCGTGAAAAGTAATTTGTAACTTGGTTGCAGTAAGTACATGACGTCGCGTGGAAGCGGCAGGGTCAAAGACAACCCGTTTCTGTACGTAATTCGTACGCAGTACTGAAAATTACCAACCGGATATACCGTCTGTCTGCCCGAGGAAACGTGACTGACGAGAAATAACTATCTACTACACTTACACGGCGCTCCTTATATATCTGTGGCACAAAAAAGCGGCAAAAATTCAGAGACCAACTCTGGATAAAGACACGTTCTACGTCGTAAAACTTTTTTCATTCTGCTGCTTTAATTCCCTTACTGAATATGTTATACATATAACTCTTTATTGTTTCCCATAACCTCAGTCACAAATATAAACTTTTATATTAGACATACTTATTCTAGAAACTCTTTACATTTTTTAAACTTTGTGTACTTTTTCAAAGATCCACAGACTTCTTTAGTTTTATCTTTGGACTTTTATTACACCTATTTGAAATCTTTTTTAATTCATTTCATATCCTTAAAATTATAAACTCACTACGAGATTGCCAGCAAACTATAAAAATAGTTTTCATGACAAAATTGCTTTTTAATAAACTAGAATAAAATAATTGAAGAGTAAGGATGTACACAAGTTATCTCAAACCCAAATAGATTTTAATAAAACTTTTAATAATTAATCTTATAGACCTATAAAAGATGCTTGCAAAATTTCATATTGATCTTGAAGCCAGTTTACGAGTTATTAAGGTTTAAACTTTGGATAATTTAACATGGAAAATGACATTTAACACGGGAAATAGACTTCGCGGTACTGATAATCTAGTTCTTTATATATTTATGAAAATCATCCCAAAATTTGAAATCAATCTTGAACCCTGTTTTTGAGATATTAATAAAAAAACGGAGAAAAATGCATTTCCTTCAAGGTTGTACTAATAGAAGGCACTTATTATTACTCAGACTATTTAATTTTGCATTTATAATTATTGTTAATTATTTAAGAATATAATTCCTAATTAATATTTATAGTTTCGTAAAATCAGAGGTAAAATCAATTTTGACAACTGATTTTTCTTCGCTTTCCAATTTCATAAATATGAAGTAAATTTCTTTCCTCTGATGATTGAAAAGTTCTGAACGTTCAAATGAACGAATTTTTGTATTGATTGTATTTGTAACTATAAAAAGTTTTTAAATATTGATTCATTTACATTGAAAATAATAAAGAATTAAATAAACTTGTAATCCTGATTGTCATTTTTAGTTGGCACAATATTTCTGGATAAAATATAATTTGAAAAAATATTTCGTTCATTTGAACGTTCGAAACTTTATTCACATTTCCTCTGCTGATTTTTTCAATTTCAATTGATATATGTTTGTACACTTTTTCTGATATAATCCTATTTCTCCAGCGATACATTATTATTGATATTGAAATAAAATAAGTATTACTTCCATGTTTTAAACTTATTTTCTATCTTGCGTGGATAGATTATCTAAAAAGATAGAATTTTCGTTTTCTTAAGATGGATTAAGGCCATGTAAGACTTACCCGATCCCTATCTTATCGACATTTTTTTGTCTGCAACGCTACGTCTACATTTATTGAGATATCAAATTGAAAATTTCTAAAATTAAAGAAAATATGCTAAGGTATGTTTATCTGGTCTTAAATTTTTTAAAATAACAAAAAAATTTTTTTTTACAAATGTCAATATTTAAGACAAGATAAACGTACCTTAGTGCTTTAGCTTCAATTTCAGAAATTTTCAATTTGATATCTCAATAAATGTAGACGTAGCGTTGCAGACAAAAAAATGTCGGTAAGGTAGGGATCGGGTAAGTTTTACATGGCCTTAACAGCCAAAAGTTTTTTTTTGACTATCTTCAATTAATTTATTTTAGTAATTATACTAACTTATACGACTAAAACTCAGTTTTATTAATCATATTTTTGCTCTTTGCATAATATTCATGTTCAAACATCAACCTCAATACCATGCAAAGTTCAATACAGTCATTGTGCAAAATTCACTAACTTTTGACGATATTGTACCTACTGTACATCCTTAACTTATTTTAACATAAGATTTTGTTTTAAATGATCATACATAAGCAGAAATTGAAAAAGACGCACGCTTTAGCGCACACAAAATTCTAGTTACGTAAAATCTCATGAGTCTTATATTTTTCCATCACTCTTCTCATCACAGATTTAAAACCCATTTCAGGCTAAATCGAATTTGCGAAGCGACGTGTAGGAGAAGGTAGAATAAGTCAAGAGAAACAGGAGTTATTTCATGTTCGTCTTCGACATCGTTCTGAGCACTTTGCGGTATACCGATCTTGCTTGGTGCAACAGTGCGTTTCCCACGAAAAATTACGTGATATCCAAGCTGCAAAAGGTGCTACGTGATCTCTGTAACGGTCATTCGTTACGGCAAAGTTACGGGTTCTCGAAAGGAATTTTTCCAGCAAAGATCAACGGTTCACTAAACAACTGATCAGTCAAGTACTGTGATCGTAAGTGCCAGCTACAATCAATGTGATATAGTTAAGAAAAGGTCTATAAACTCAAGTTTAGAAAAGAATACCTACTCTCCTTTTTTATAAGAAACAATTTAAAAAAAAAAAATCCTAAAAGCCGTCCAATCAATTACTCTTGCTCAATAAATTTTCCTCTCGGGCTCGAAAGTAGTAAATAAACACGGATCAGAATGAATTTAGGGGAAAACCGTTAGGAATAACGTATTTCATTGAGAGTTGGAGAAAATCCAGGCGACCCTAAATCTTCTTCAGCAATTGCAATGGGTCTACGTGGGTGGGACAGGGACAAGTTTCTCTCACTGTTTTTCTTCTATACTTACAAATCTAGTCTCTAGTTTCCAGCATAGAGAAGAAACATAAGAAGATATCGGCGGGATAAAGAAATATATGAAAAAGAATATGCTGGTTCAATTTCGATGAAGATATATGTACAACAACATATATGCGGGGCAGAGACTAATAATAACTCATTCGTAATTCGTATAATACAGGCTGCATTCTATCACACATTATCCGAAACCCAGAGTTTGTTCTTGCTACATTCAGCCCATTCCGGAATTTCTTGCGAGGTGAGGCGGAACATTAATTTGACCTAATTACCTACAATTATCGTTCCCAAGTGAAAAGGGGAAAAGATTCGAGACAGTCTCGACCTTTAGCAGACAATCTCCTAAGCAAAACGAAATAAAAGTATAGAATAAGGTCTAATTATCTTAAATGTTTTATTACTCAATTAAGAGAACGTTTGATACGGAAGTTACAGCTGAAAATGTTCTGATTTTAAAGATAGAGTGGCAATAAATTTAGTTAAGAGGAATTTAAGCCTAATTAAAATTACATAATAGATTTCACGTAACTATAAGAGAAAAATTGAAGATTCGCTCACAATTAAGTTTACGGCCAAGCCCACTCTCGAAAGTAGATATATAAAGTTAATTGATAATTAGGAAATTAATATTTCCATATAATCAAACAACTTTGAATGTGAGGGAAAAATGTAGCGTGAGATTGTGAAATAAAGAAGGGACTGAGTGACGAATAATGTAAACAAGGAAGTTATTTATACTGCAGAACGCATCAGTGGCGTGATGATCCTCTCGTTAATGTTTAAACCGTTAATCAAAGAGAGGTGGTTAAGCATAAAAGCTATAATTATCAGGAAGAAAGGAACTTTATCATTAAACCTTGGATGAAATTCAGAGACACATGGGAAAATTTCAATTGTAATTCGCATCATATAACGTAGCTCATAGTAACTTCTCGGTAAGTAACTGAATACAAATTTATTTCCGCTTTTCGCGAACAACAACAATACTAGATTTCGCGATGTTGAGAATTTTTCCCATATGTCACTGGGTTACTGTGTTCCTTATCTCGCTTTTTCTGTGAGATCCGGTACCAGAAACAAGATCTTGCTGAGCAAAGGTAAGAAAGATTCGCTGAAGAAAGGCATTTTATTTGTAAAATGCTGGATCAGAATCTGAGAGAAATTTACAGATTGAGAGTTATAAGAAAGACTTTTTATTTCGTAGCCTCGTTAATTAATGCTTTCTCTCAAGAATGAAGAGATTAAGATCAATTCAATTCTTTTGTGGAATTATAATTCTTCGAATTCTAAGTATAACTGTCATGAAAGAAGACAGTATTTTAATCAACTGCGCCTTAATAAAATCGAGTTGTGAGATTTAAATACTGATATTTGAATTATTCAAATAATACAGGTCTTCAAATAAAAAATTAAAGCTTCAGAATAATGATAAACACTCACCTTAGCTGCTCCACATGATTGATGATTCACCTTCCATGATTTCTAGCTCCTAAAACGTTTTCTGAAACAAATAAATACAATAATTAAAATTTAAATTTTCACATTTGTTGTAATTACTTGGCGAAAAAGTTCTAAAACAATTAAAAAATATCTTTTCTTTAACAAATCCTCAAGACAAATTTTCAAAACATTCTAAGAAAAGATAATGAGAATTTTGTAAAAAATATGGAGAAGGTCCAAGTTTTTCGGATAAGCGCTGTTAAATGTCTAAAAAAGCTGTGAACGCATAGCAATAACGTCTTACGTCGACCTCAATATGTATCTCGCATTTTCTCGGACTAAAAATACAATCCAAGGCTTGTGGAATATTTCTACATGATCAGCTCGAAACTGCCTCGAGAATACTTTAGTTACATGGAGTGGCACGTACCATAGTAAAAGCACAAACTTAATCTCAATGCAAATTACTTCCCCTAAATAGATGTATATTTGGTGAGAGGATCGTTACTTACACCGGAAAGGAGAGAGAAAGAGAGAGAGGAGGTAATCTAGAAAAAATAAAAAGATATTTGCCCCAAGGAATTTTCCAATACGAGGTCAGAAGGGCATGCTTTACATTTTCTTACAGTTATTTGTTAGATTGCGAACGATCAAATTGACTTCTCTTACTCGAAATTGACATTATTTCCTTTCAGAAAGAATTCGGGTTTCTTTCAATCCAGCTCTGAATCTTTCTCCAATAAAAGCAGCTTTAAAAATTTTTAATCTTAGAAACTGCTTATAAAAAGTCAGAATTCATATTTTTCAAAGTATTATTGTTTCCGATCTTATATCCCCACAAAATATGAAGTAAATTAATGAATGGTATGATTAATACAGAAAATAATAAATTTTACTATTTAAATAGGAAAAATTACTATTGAAATAGTAAAATTTATTATTTTCTGTATTAAAATGTCTCAATTTTGGGATTTTTCCCCTACTTGCTATCGATATTAGTAATTTTTCTAACATAGAGTTTCTCAGTGTATTTGAATAGTTTAGATACAAAGTTCAGCGAGGTTTAAACAAATTTTTCGAGATAGCTATAAATCATCGAAGCAAGCTCAACTAATAAGGGAGAATATACTTCACGGCCGTATCCCCTTTAACAGTTTAACAACGCGTTAGCATTAAATCTTCACTAGCTCATAACATATAGCATAACTTTCAAGTTGAGCAATGTGTTATAACTATATTATCTGATTTCTTGAACACAGATGTTAGACGAATCAACATAGTCTAGGCTAACAATAATATTATATTAACTTGTGCAAATTTATGAGAAAACTTACGAAAATAGTGACACTTTACATTCATTAAATGACCTACAATAAACTCTTCTTGAAATTGATTGACGTCAGCGATATACTTTAGTAATTTAAATTTAAACCGATGACGAATTCGATCGTAATTTTTGCATCCGGTGTGGGAGAGAAACTCATATCATTATCATATAACCCACATTAATCTGCGAAACCAACACAAAATCAAACTCGAAAATTCTTTCTTTGTTTACCTTTCAAATATTTTTCAAAACTTATTGTACTTTATTGGTGATTTTAAAAATATCAAACAATAAATTATTTTTATGCATCTCAAATAATCTCATTTCGACATACATAGTTACATACATTTCATCAAGACAGATAAAATACTCGTATTTTTAAAGAGATAAGCGATATTCTTTTAGCTTAGGAATGATTCACATCATTTCCTTATTGCTTCAGAATTTAAAGCGAAGACTTTGTTCCTAAAAAAGGGAAAATAATGAACTTGCGAGTCTTGAAATTGGTCCAGCAGGCTTGGGGTGTAAGTATTTTTGAATTGGTAATTTGAAGATTAGCATTTCTCATTGGAGCGAAGCACAAAACATTTCACTTTGAACTCGAAGTAACACTAGACGTCGTTATCGATCGCGTGCAATATTTGCATTCAAAGTTCTGTTGCCAGAAAGAGCAACCCGATTTAGTTTATGAAGCAGGAAAACAACCAACAACGCTTTTGATTCTGAATTCAAAGTTCTGGGGTTCAGAATTTTAAAGGCAAGTGGAAGGATATTTTCATTCATTGAATTTTCTGCACCTCTGTCAAAATCTAACAATATCCTTCCTAAGACTGCACATTCTCCAACTGCGGTATTGCAGGTCCCTCAGCTAATGTAATTAAAAGGCTTTTTATGAAAAGTTAGAAGCACAAAAAGCTGCGAAGTTTAATTAGCCCAATTAAAAAACTCTCGACTAGTAAGTTTCTCCGAGACCTTCAAGAAATTTGTTTTAATTGGGAAACATTTTTGGATTTAAGTGATCTACCAACCGAAGCCAACTGAAGTCGTTAGCAGTTTTACTCGTTAATAGATAAAGATATAATTTTGATACTTAACGAGTGATTTAATGAGAAAGAAGAAACAAAACACTTTTCAAAAATTTCGAACCTGATTTTCGCTAGTTTCGTCAGTTTTTCATTCCTAGAGGCATTCACCTTGTATTTTATCGTAGAAACAAAGTACAGACTTCCTTTATCTTGTGCTGGTAGGTTTATCGAATAAATACAAAAAACCTCAATTTCAAATAATGTCTGATACTTAGATTTAGGTACTCTGAACCTTCTATACTTGATGATCACGTGCTCTTTCAATGTTCATTCGTTCGCTTCAAACTGAATGATAAAAGCGTCTGCAAATATCAAAGGAATTACTAGAAAAGATGCTTGAAGCATTTCCAAAAAAAGGAGAGAATAAAAAAAAAGGGTAGTGCAGACGATTGATGTGTACATTCGGAAAAGCGTTACTTTGGACGATATGATGGAATTGAATACGCAAATGCAAATTTAATCTCTCACTCTTCATATGCGTTTACGTAATTGCAAAGTGTACGGAAGTACGAGTGCGAGCACGATCGCGTTATTTACATACTGGATGTATACTGTATAAGCGTCACTGACTTCTTTGTGAGTCCCTTGTGTTCAGTGTCGAGAGTGAGAGAGCGATATAATTATTATTTCTCGCGTAACGAGGCAGGTGTGACAAGACTCACAATACAAGAACGAGGAAGTCTCGATCGTTTTAGGATCTTTTTTAAAATAACTTCTTTTGTTCAAAAGCAATGGATATGAACAAATTCAGAATATTCAAGTAATATCGAAGGGCTTCAAAGGACTATTGTTAGTAAGTTACTAACTAGAATTTTTAATTCCAGAAGAGAGAATTCGATGGGTCCTATAAGAAAGTAAGAAACTCGCGCTAACAAATAGAATCTACGCAACTCGCAGTGACGAATAGAAAATGCGCAACTCGCTATAACGGATATAAATTATAACTGGGTACGGTTGAAACATTTTAGCGTTTATCGTCTATAACGTCGGGATTAGTTAAGCGAACGATGACGGAAATATATTAAACAAGAGATCATATATCTGTTTACTAATGGGCAATGTTAGTTGAGATCAGTGTATTGTATTTTATGTGTAAAATCAAATTTAAAAAGAAAATTAATTTGTTTCAACCGTCCCCATGCCAGGGTCGGTTGAAACAGTGCCTGGAGTCAATTATAAGGCAGCCCAACATCTCCTAGTCTTCCTTTGATGTACCCTTTGCATCTAAGAAACAAGAAAATTAAATAAATAAACTATTTTAAATAAAATGTTTAAACTGACCCCAACCCCCTTCTAGGTATAAAATGGTTCACAATAAGAATGAAAATAAATTTGAATAAAAAATAATAATACTGCCGTATTCTACAAACTTCAATTAAAACGACATAAAATTCTCAAATCTCTAACTTTAATCAAAACCATAATAATTGCAAAAATGTACGAACAAGTATTCTAACTTTTCCATCAATAAACACAATGGGACCTCCGATAAACAAAACAAAGCGCGAGAAGAGCCACGCAACACTAAAATTCGTGTTTCGACTTAACGTCCGCTTCTTTCTCCCCTTGAACCCTCCACCTTATCACGCACGGTTCGCGAAATATTCGCTTTGTTTCAACCGTATCCAGTCTACTCTAAGTCATATACTCCAATATTTTAGAAGACCGTGTTGAAAGTTTAATTAGTATTAACAATTATTGTAACCGAATCCCTCAATGTCAAAGAAATCCAGACCAGAGGCTCCCGCAATAGTAACGAAATTCTTTTTCTCAAATGTCACATCAACTGCGCATGCGTATTGCGCATAAAATAATATTTTTTAGCACTGGTTACCATTGCGGTGGTTGATATTTAGAGATTCGAGTGTACTTAGTTTCTATCCGTTACAGCGAGTTGCGTATTTTCTATTCGTCACTGTTCTCTAAATCTGAACCAGCGAAAACCATACCAAATCAGTGAAATTCGCTGATGAATCTGCAAAATATCACGCCCTCTATGAGAGCAATCCCGCTGATTCATCAGCGAATTTCACTGATTTGGTATGGTTTCGCTGGTTCAGATTTAGAGAGTGTGAATTGCGTAGATTCTATTTGTAAGCGCGAGTTACTTACTTTCTTATAGGACCCATCGAATTGTCTTACGTAGGAGAAATGGATTGTGTGCACATGAATGTTATCTTAATTAATGAGACGGTATATACCGAAATTGAAGCATTTCCCAAATTTCAAGAGATTAGAGATGCATGCTAAAATCTCTGCACAACGTGCAGAATCCATTATCCTGGGATCAAACTACAAGATAGACTTGAACGATTCAAAGATAAATTCAAGAGTCTACAGCAGAATCGACGAAACGCGTCGGAGTCGTTTGAAATTCCATACACTTTCGGCACGAGAAAATCCATTTACCCTTGGTAACTCCGAATAAGGCGTGAACTGAGATCGTGTCGTTTTTAAGGTTATTTTCGGAGAGGTATGTACTCGTATTGCTTGCACTCTCATTTTGCATAAGAATCCTTCATTCTTTTACACATCAAACCTAGAAATATAATATAATGATAATAGAAACAGAGAAAATTGAAATATTTTACGAGAAATAGTAAGTTTGTAATTATGGTATGTAAAATGAAAAAATAATTCAACGATTTAAATAACTGCTTATTACCTAGAAGTTTCTTTCAGTCAATAATCGACAAATTGCACAATCTGAACCCCGACAAATTATTCCCGGCAATTTTCAAGAATTTATGTACAATCCTCTTCTTTGTCGAGGAAATGACGAATTGGATTTATAGTATGTATTCCTTTTTCTGCGGAGGAACATTAATCAACCTCGGATTAAGGGAAGCGTCAAAGGGGACGCAACCCCGGATCTTTTAATTTGGTTCTACCTCCGATATATAAAGTAGACACTTCATATCCCAATGAAAAAGTTATTGACGATTCCCATAAATCAATTTTATAAAAAATCAAAGACTTGTCAATAAATAAATAAATAACTTTAACATTTTTTCATAATAAACGTTACTCAGAATCAAAACAAGTTTCTAGTAAAAAGTTGATTTAAAAGTCAAGGAGAGTGATTGTAACTTGATGCAAGCAGAAAGAAACCCATATGATCGTTTGAATATCAAATTTTTTCAGCATAATGTCTGTAATGTATCTTTTTATCTGACCCGGATCTAGATATGATCAGAATAGAAGTGTTTTGTAATCTAAACAACAGCTGTTGGTTCACTAGGATAGTAATAAGATATAGAGAGTGATTAACGAAATAATGAAGCGTTATGGAATAAAAAGGTTTGACATTTTCAAGACATGAACCTATACTCCAAATCGTGACTAAACCAAATCTTGATTAAAGGAAACCTAAAAAAAGGAGCGAAATTAGAATACTTTTTATCTGTAACTTTTAAAAACAAGTCAAAGAAAAAATGCTTACCTGTAAAAAATTTGGAGCATCTTTTACTATACTTTTTTTCAATAGAAAACAAATAAACAAATTTTCTGTCCAACACAACAATGTCTTTGATTCGACACTCAGAAACAAACAAGTTCGAGAAATGTGAGGTTAGGTTCAAAAAATGCGGTGACCGATTTTCGAACATTTTCATCAAATCATCAGTCAAAACTCCAAAAGAAATCTCGTGGTAAACGAACCTACCAAAAAGAAACTCATAAACTTCGAGTCTGGCATCAATGACGCTTGGCTTGGGAGAACAACATTCACCCACAAACGATTAAAAAAAACCGTAAAAACACTAAGATGTTTTTATCGAAAGTAATCACTTCAAATTAAATAATCATTTTTCATACATTCTCACCTTTTAAAGCGTGTGCTCCGTTTTAATTGTAAGAGGGTTGCAATAATCCAATATGGCAGCCGATACACACATGTCAAAACAAAACCGAAAAAAAATAAGAAAATACACGCGCTTCACTTTGTCAGACACCCTAAGTAACACTTGGTAATTTAAGTCAATTAATTGCGTAAAACAGATGAAAACACTGAACAATAACGCATCACAATATCAAATCAGAAACGGCATTTTCTTGCAAAAAAAAGGTATATCGCGAAACACCAAGTACTCTTCACGAGTGTTCGACGACGACTAACGGCAGGCAAGTCCAGCCGTCGGTAGGGGGGAAAAGGAGGGGGAAGCGCCTGCAGGGGCGCTCAACTTATGTCTGGCGCCCCAATAATATTTTCAGTGAAAAATTCCGTTTTAAAAAAATAATAGACAATAAACGTGTGAAGAAAAATTAAGATTAATTAATTTAATCCTCTTTACCGATTTGTGCAATAATCAATTTTATTTATTTTGATACTGTATTTTAAAAACAGTATTTCTAGCATCGACAGTGGAACTCAACCTGTTTTGATTATAAAAATATAAGATTTAATAAAAATTTCAGCAAAAAAATTGTAAAAGAATCATTCGAACATAGCTTCAACCTAATTATAAACAATTTGAAAGGGTTTAATAATAAATTTGTTATAATATAATCAGAATTTTCAGTGTTTCGACTTATTATCGTTGAAAGTTTAATTAGTATTAACAATTATTATAACCACTTAAGACGCTTTACATCAATGTATATAAGAATTGAAACATTTTTATTACGGCTTTCAATACGCTCCAAAAGTTTCTGATGGTAATTAAAAATCCGACAAAATGAAAAATTAAGATTAATTAATTTAAACCTCTTTACCAATTTGTGCAATAATCAATTTTATTTATTTTGATTCTGTATTTTAAAAACAGTAGTTCTATCATCGACAGTGGAACTCAACCTGTTTTGATTTTAAAAATATAAAATTTGGGGTCACGTAAATTTCACGAAATTAAAAATTTCCGAAGTTGAAAATTATCGAAATTTAAAATTCCCGAAGTTGAGAATTCCCGAAATTGAAATTTGCCAAAATTGAAAATTGGAAATTGATTAGCATTAAAAATAAATATTTCTAAATTTTTTTACATCAAAGGTATTATCCGATCGGTTCGAAAAAAGAAAATTTTCAAAATCGAAAACTCAATTTTTTTTTATGTAGCATTGTAGAGTATAAGAAATTGAAACTTTCTTCTATAAACGTTTAGGAAAAAAATTTATAATAGAAGAATGTTTCAATTTCTTATACTCTACAATGCTACATTTAAAAAAAATTGAGTTTTCGATTTTGAAAATTTTCTTTTTTCGAACCGATCGAATAATACCTTTGATGTAAAAAAATTTAGAAATATTTATTTTTAATGCTAACCAATTTCCAATTTTCAATTTCGGGAATTTTCAATTTCGCGAATTCTCAACTTCGGGAATTTTAAATTTCGATAATTTTCAACTTCGGGAATTTTTAATTTCGGTATTATTATTTTCTTTCGGTAATTTTCTACTCCGGAAATTTTTATTTTTCGGGAATTCTCAACTTCGGGAATTTTAAATTTCGATAATTTTCAACTTCGGAAATTTTAAATTTCGGGAAATTTACGTGATCCCATTTACATATTTACATATTTACAAACAAGTCTGGTTTAATTAAATTCAAAAAATATAAAAGAGAATATTCTAAATTTAACTAAAATTATAAAAATAAACTTTATCAAAATTTAAATTCCACGAAAAGTTTAATCTTACTTCGTTACTTGCCTCGACTCAAATAAAACATAAATTATTCTTGCTATTCTAGCTCTTTATCGATATGAGGTCATCAGTTCGCGAACTTTATCATAAAGCTCGAAATAAATTCAGTACTACGCCGTAGTACGATAATCTTTTCAACTCAAAATAAGTCTCGTACGTTTTTCTAGTATCGTATACTACTACACTCAATTTCCTGTTCTCGTATCCATACATAAAGTGATTTAAATAATGTAGAAGCGTTCCAGAAATCATTGTCCTACTAAATAGATGCATATTATTTATTGATGCAATTATTCACTTTTCAGGTCAGGAGAAAAATGAATGAATAATAAGATGACAAGTATTTTCGTTTTAAAAGAATTGTAATAAATTATAGAAGACCGAGCTTGAAGTTAGGTGTAAAATTATTCAAGTGATATCGACACCCGTCAAAATGGAAACTATACGACCTTTTAGGAAGGTGACCTACAATTTTCTATGCATTTTTCATCCCCCGTAAGTTCGGAAAATATTTTTACTTTTATCTTTTTATTTTCTTGATATCATCGACAATTTCTTGAACGAAAGAAGGTTGAAAATATACGAAAAAAATTTGGTAGAATTTCAAATTGGTGTATTATCGAAAAATGTTGGTTCTCTGTTTCATTATTGATATTTACACTCTTGCTGTGCAAAAAGCAGCAATTTAGCTTTTGCAACTTCGCCCTAAATTCCACTTCCCGTGTTTATAAAATGCATACGTAATTCTCTAATTTTCATTATGTGTAGTCTTATTTAAAATGTAAATTCGCATTTTATGTGCAAATTCTTGTTTCAAATATAAATTTTTCCTTTAATAAAGTTAATTATTCAAAATGTTTAATTTTGAATTATAAAAAAAACTATAAGTTATGCTTTTCATGAGAAATCGTATATAAAATAAATTTTACCATTTCTCGATTTTCATTTAGCCTCGAGCCGAAGATGATCCAAATTACTAGAACATCCAGGGGATAGATGAAAATTTCGTCTGGACCATCAACTGAAGAACTAATTTAACATTCTTTATCCATATAATTTCCAGATGATAGAAGTTTAATTTCAAAACTCAATTTGCTTTCCAAATTAGAATTGAGAACAATTCTTGAGAATTAATTTTCAAATTCGATTCCAGAAATGTACTCAAACTCCCATTTGTGGATGGAAATTAACAAAGTGAAGATTAAAGCGGTAAACTCTTTTTTTAGTCACAGAACCGGCATCATTATTACTATAATAAAAATAATAATAATTATTATTATTATTTTCAGCTAGAGGAAATTTTTTTTTGCACGATAAACTTTTCGCGTTCCTGGTCTGCTAGATAGAACGAGACTTGGTAATTAATGGTTGTACATATGGTTTCCTGCCATGCACTTCATGATCATGCGACACCGATCTGGTGATCACAGATAGTACGTCAGATACTATGGGTGTAATTTTCTTACACACCATTGCATTTAATGTTCCACTTTTCGTACAGTAACCCTGTACTTATCCCAACACTGTGACCTGAACAGTGAGAATTCTGGGAAAGAGAATCAATAGTAACGAAACGACAGATTCGTCACTCGGTTTATGGCGGTTCTAAATATATCTATGAATAAGTAGCGAGTGCGCAAAGCTGAAAACAAAAGATTTCAAGAGATTTAACCGATTATAAAAAATACAAAAACATTTTTTTATGTTCTCAAATTATTTGAAAATCTTGAAAGTTTATCTTGACGTGTAGAAATTTCGATAGGGGTCTAGTGGGGGCCTTACCAATTTTCCCTTTTTTTAGTCGGGCCCTGATGAGGAAAACTAGTCGGGGCCCCAGCTAAATCGTAACGCTTTTGTTAGTTAGGCCCCGACTAGATGTTCTAGTAGGGGCCTTGTGGGAATTGCCCTTCCACAGCCCTATCAAAGAAAGGGCACTATTGTGGCCCTGATTAGTTTTTTCTAGACTAGAACTTCTAGTCCGGCCCAAGGTAGAACCCTACTTTAAGTGGGGAAAGATAGGGATATGTGCGACTTAATTCCAGGTTTGGCATCCCCGATAATTCTAAGAACTCTATTTCATCATGAGACTAGAAAGTACAGCAAAATGAAGAGGAAAATATTTTTTGTAACCTAACTGATAAATACTTACCGATAATACTTCTACTTCAAA
>UCOK01009701.1:0-13826 GCA_900474325.1 Synergus umbraculus | reverse complement strand
ACATGGTCCTAGCGCTTAGAGTGACTTGAAATTTTTGCTGGCTAGCAATAGTCAGGGATTCCGGACCTTGCCACACGGAGTGCCATTTTTTCTTGCCTGACGTCACGAGCAGCACACGACTCTTCGTAGTTTCGATTCTCATTGGACGATTGTGTCAACGCAGCCAATTCCTCGAGTCCATCGCTTCAGATATCTAGGTAGTATAGACTAGAAGAACTCTGTACGCTGCTCCAGGCTGGGGTTCTCCTACTCTTTACTCACATATTATCTTGCTGTTGTTTTTCTAAGTCCCTTCGTACGCTGTACCAGGCTGTGGGGACTTAGTCGCATTTCTGATTTTCGACTCAGTTCATTTCTCTTCAGTCTCGCGACATAGTTTATTTCCTGAGTCTTGCGACTCAGTTTGTCTCTCAAGTCTGCGACTTAGTTTCTCAGGACTTGAGACTTGGTGCTTCGCTTCAGCCTCGCGACTTAGTTTATTTCCTGAGTCTTGCGACTCAGTTTGTCTCTCAAGTCTAGCGACTTGGTTTCTCAAGTCTTACGACTTAGTTTATTTCTTTGGGCTTGCGACTCAGTTTGTTCTCGATTCTTGCGACTTAGTTTATTTCGCAATATTTTCGCGTAAAGTTTTTAAGTCCGCACGTACGCTACCCGTGGGATTCAGCTAATCTTTTGAATTTGCGGATCTGGTTGAAATCTTATAAGATTTCAAATTATTCACGCGTGTCAATTTCGAGCCGTGTTTAATTCAATGTATCAACGGTGATTTAGCGACATAAGGGATATTCTCAAATGTAACTTCTCTCATTTGTTTAGAGTTAGGTTTTCGTTCAGTTCTCATGCGATTCATGATATTTTTTATTAGCTCGCGCAATTTGAGGGTTATTTAGTTAAGCGTGAGAAACTCTCTTGTTAAGGGAAATAGTTTGTAAGAGGCTGACCAGTTAGGTTTTTTAACCACGATTATATGCGCTCAGTCAGGGGCAAGAGAGGGATTTATTTCTTAGGTTTGCGTAATGCGTTAACGAATTTTATTTTGTTTTTAGTTCGCATTTGATTTCAATTATTATAAACACTCATATTTAAATTTCAAGATAATTGTCGTTATCCCGGTTTGCGACGAACATTGTTTGCTTTATATCGAGCCTTACTTAATCAGTCAGTTTTTTTTTTATATCGAGTCTTTCCGCATCCGCGAGACGATATTATCTCTGTCTTTTTTATCTTTCGTTTTTGATTTAAATACAAAGGTAAATTGATCTAAAATTTCTTTACATTTAATAATGATTATTTGTTAATAATATTTGAATTGAAATTTTTGTTATTTCAAAAGAGCGCAATTTTTTTAAATTTATGAAAAATGTTCTTGCGCTATAATGAAAAAAAAACAATTCTTCTTTTCCAATATATTTTATTGGCGTAAAATGAATAAAATAATGTTTCAGAGGATAATTTTGAGAGTAGAAATGTTATGTTAAAAATTAAGAATATCTGACACTCCAATTTTAAGAAATTTTTTTTCGATGAGTCCAATGCTTGGTCCAATGTTCTTTTTAGATTTGTAATATTCGTGGATACAACATCTGTAATAAAAATTTTTGAAAATAAAATAACTGTTGTTTATAAAATATATGCTACATTATTACCAGAATATTATGTTAATATTAAAAAGAAAATATGAAAATATTCTACAAAAGTCGCAACATTAGTTTATTATATGATATTAAAATCTAACTTCAAATTTTCTAAATCAAGGAACACGTCTTTTTTATATTTGCAATGCAAATAGATGTGAAAATCTTACCGGTTTTATTTATTGTTGTCATTCATTTTGTAGATTATTCTGACTTCGTCAGGAATACATTTTTGTCTGGCAAGTCTCCTCACCATCTCGTTCGGATTCCGTCTAAATCGATTGGTTATTATTTCGAGCTTTGCGTCAAACATGCAGAGGAGCATGAATATCGCCCCAATTTCATTTAACCTAAATTTTATTTGGCTATATTTGAATTTCGCGCCATTATTTTTATGCCGGATTGGTAGTATGACAAACGAAATTTCGGACACATGAAGATTCGGAAGAGTGAGGATTATGACAAATGTCGATTAGAATGAATAAATATTAAGTTATCCGCTTGTTCGGGAATATCAAAATTATGTCGACTAAAAATTCGCAATAAACGGAAAATATGAAAAACGCAAATTCGTGCAATTGAAAATTAGGTTGTATGGTTATTATACCAAATGAAAATTATGTCAAGTAACAATTTGGAAAAATAAGAATAAGATTACGTGATTATGGTAAATTAATATTATGCCGAAAAGAAGTTCTGAAATGTGGAAATTATGACAAAAACAATTCGAACAATTCGATAAATATAGTAAACAACATTTAGTACAAATAAAGATTATGTCAGTTGACAATTCGGACAATTAAAAATTATGATGAATAGGTGCTCGATAACTTGATTTTAGACCGAATAAAACTTAGGTTAAATGAAATTCGGGCGATATTCATGCGCCTCAAAATGTATACTTCATGCTTTTTTGACAATTTTTTTAGACTGGAATATTCACTTGCCTATCATTATTAAAATTGTAAAATATCATTACAAAATCTGATATTAAAAGCCTATAACATAAATTTCATATCTATTATTTAACACAGGCACACAAAAAAAAAGAGGTAAAGTCCAAAAACCGGACCTATATATTCATATGTATTTTGACGCGCTTAATCCGAATCCGGAGTCCGTTTTGTTCCATCACAACAAATTTAAGGGCATTTGAAGGTCAAATCGGCAAAGTAATCGATTGACAGAAGGTGACTATCATTTCTATGGTTTTAACGGACTCTGGATCCGAATCTGGAATCCGTTTGATTCCATCATGTCTGCATCAAGGTCAATTCAAGGTCAAATTTTCAAAATGTGAAAAAAGTGAATTTCAGACTACAAATTCTGAAAGAGCGGGAAATTTTACGTCAAGATATGGTATTCATTTTTATTTTTATGATGATCCTAAAGGTCATTTCAAGGTCAATTTAAGTTAGTAACTTGATAGTTCGAATGACAATTGCAAAAATACGAAAATGTGTCTTCGTGGAACTTGACTACAGTTTTCATACGTTTTTAAGGTCGCTGAGTCTAAATTCGAGGTCCATTAGACCGCAGCACGTCAGGGTCAAGAAGAATTGAAGGCCTAGTTGAGGTCAATCAAGGTACTGCAAGATGCAAACAGCGTTTCGTGTTATTACCAAAATTCACACTTTTCTTCTTTTGTAGCGAACCCGTTTGTCCTCAAAAGATCTATGTAACGGGTTTCTCTTTCTCTTTTGCGTCTTCATCTCGGTGTCCCTCTCAAGCATACAACAAAAATCTGCCATCATGTTTACATCCCACCTTCCTTGATACCAAAATTCCATTTCCTTAATGTCTTGATGAAAACGTTCACCCTGTTCTTCACTGTAGTCTCCGAGATTTTCTGGGAAGTAATCGAGATGAGAGTGTAGAAAATGTAATTTCAAATTCATCAAACAACACAACTTCTTGAAGTTTTCCAATAAATCTTGAACTAAATTTTAGTAATGATCATTTTTCTGATTTCCTAAGAAATTCTCTGAGACTTTTTGGAAACTGATCCATGCATCGATTTCGTCACGATTCATTTTTGTGACAAATTTGTCATCTCTGAACAAAGTGCGAATTTGCGGACCATCAAAGATACCATCTTTTAATTTGGCATCGCTTATCCCCGGAAACTTCTGCCCTAAGTATCCGAAACAGTCACCATCCTTGTCCAGAGCTTTGACGAACTGCTTCATGAGACCAAGTTTGATATGAAGAGGTGGAAGCAAAATGTTTGATGGATCTACTAAAGGTTCGCGGATGATGTTTTTGGCCCCTGGATGGAATTCTGTTCTTCTTGGCCACTCTTTTCGTACATAGTGATTCTTTTTGTCTCTACTATCCCAGAGATATAAGAAACAGGGATTTTTTGTAAGGCCTGATTGTTGTCCCAGAATCAGAGTTGCAATTTTAAGATCGCCACAGACTTTCCATTGGTCTCCTGAATAATTAATTTTTTCCAAGACTATTGCCAAATTGTCGTACGTTTCCTTCAACGTTGTTGAATGAGCTATCGGAATAGGTGCAAAAGAGTTTCCCTTGTGCAAAAGGACAGATTTCAGGCTCCGTTTTCAAGAGTCGATGAACAGTCTCCACTCTTCAGCCTTATAAATATTAGGTTTCAATTCATTCATCAACCCTCTCACATCTGTACAAAATGTTAGCGAATTTTCTTCATCTTTGTGAAAGAATTCCCGAAACTTCTCTTCCCTGTTCCGATAAGCACAAGCTTTAGTCCCGGCTGACAACAAGTTTTTCTTTTTTAAAGTTCCGGCTAAATACTCAGCTCCATCTTTGGGCAATCCTAAATCTCTTATGAGATCATTCAACTCGTGTTGGTTGAACGTTTCTGGGGTCTTTTGTGCTTAATATTATCGGATAAATATTCATTTTCTTCGCTGTCATCTGATTGTGAGCTTCCACTAATTTCCCTCTCCTCAAGTGTGACTAACCAGTCCATTTCTCCTGGTTCTTCGACTACAGCTTTAATTTCGAAAGTAGTTGGTTTTTTGACTGAAGCTACGTTAGCATACAAGAAGGTAGATTTACTACTTATGTTAAAGCCAAACGTATTCGTCATACAGATATAGCAGTCTGCTTGACATGATGGTTCGGACCATATCATGAGCTGTTCAAATAACAGCTGTTTCCGGTCTCGATTTTTGTCCCATTTTAGTAGCATTATTCTGCAAGAATGACATATTATGTGGGGTACTCACTCTAATTCTTTGTTGACATCCTTTAGCTCAAAGCATGCCTCGTAAATATTTATGTACTTAGCAGATAAGCTTCTTCGATATTACGATACTTCAAATTTACCACAAACGTAACATAAACTATCAGATTTTCTGTTGCACCTATGAGAAGTAGAGTCTCTACTTGTAGTATTATACTCAACAGAAGCCAAGTTTTCCACCAATGTAGAGTTGCAGTCGCATGATGACGACGGTTGCGGGCCCGCTTGCTTACCCTGACCAAACGCCGATACTGGGCATCCGAAACCCTGCATCGTAGGAGTATTTTCTCGAGTATCGGCCATGACGACATCATGCCTTCATCCCAGGACTTAGCCGGAAAAAAGAAGAAAAAAAACCGTTTCCATCATCACCGCGTGGAGGTGTTCTGGATTCCGACACTCGATAAGTTTAGGTGTGGTAAAAGAAATCTGATTACTACTGTATTTGAAGTAAATTTTCAAATCATTCAAAATTGAAAGAAGTTATCTAACAAGTTGATGACAATTTACGAAAAATTCTTCGATTCACAGACAGAAAATTGAAAATATACGAGATGCCTCACATTACTTGTAGATATTACAAAAAACAAAGCCTCCCCATAAAAAAACACCAAAAACCCACAAAAAACCTCAAAAATTCCCAAAAAACCCCAATAAAACAACATTTTCTCTACGACGAGGACATTGGTCTTAAAAATACCTAATAAATATAATATCTTGTATGCTCTGATGAGGATCGTGACAGTGACGAATATGTTTGGCTTTAACATCTTTTTCGCTACACCTAAATTTTCGAGTGTCGGAACCCAGGACACCTCCAGGGTGAACGTTTTCATCAAGATATTAAGGAAATGGAATTTCGGTATTAAGTAAAGTGGGATGTAAACATGATGTCAGATTTTTGTTGGATGCTTAAGAGGAACACCGAGATGAAGACGCAAAAGAGAAACGGGTTCGCTACAAAAGAAGAAAAGTGTGAATTTTGGTAATAACACGAAACGCTGTTTGCATCTTGGAGTACCTTCATCTATATAAAGGTAATGCACGGCTAATTCGATATATTTGCCTCGACGTAAGTTTCACAAACTATGCACTTGTGATCGGGGTAAAAGGTTTGAGACAATTCTGAGACAGTATCCAGATAGAACGACCCTCAAAATCATAGAAATACTAGTTATCGCCTTTCAAACGACTTGATTGACCTCAACTAGGCCTTCAAATCTTCTGGACCCTGACGTGCTGCGGTCTAATGGACCTCGAATTTAGACTCAGCGACCTTAAAAACGTATGAAAACTGTATTCAAGTTCCACGAAGACACATTTTCGTATTTTTGGAATCATAATTCGAACTATCAAGTTACTAACTTAAATTGACCTTGAAATGACCTTTAGGATCATCATAAAAATAAAAATGAATACCATATCTTGACGTAAAATTTCCCGCTCTTTCAGAATTTGTAGTCAAAAATTCACTTTTTTCACATTTTGAAAATTTGACCTTGAATTGACCTTGATGCAAACTTGATGAAATTAATCGATTTCTTTGCCGATTTGACCTTCAAATGCCCTTAAATTTGACGTGATGGAGCAAAACGGACTCCGGATTCGAATTAAGCGCGTCAAAATACATACGAATATATAGGTCCGGTTTTAGACTCTACCAGTTTTTTTTTGTGTGCCTGTGTAATTATTATTATTATCATTATTATTATTATTATCATATAACGGTAATCTCAACCTTTGTCTCTGAGTATCGCTCCAAAATTAGTCACCCAACTATATTGCCAAGGGCGCCAGGTATTTTGAATACCACTCAAAACTCTAATCTCTGAAAATTTACTGGAAATCCTGAAAATAAAATTGACTCCAATTAGCTCGTGTATGAGAGGGATATCGTTGGGGCGCAAAACAACTCAGGTTGAAATTAAGTTGAAAATAAAGAAAACATGGTTTATTAAATAAAGAAAATAATGTATAAATGAAATTTGTACAATCGGAAATCAGAAAAACAATGTACGAAAGAATATTAGTTTTAAATCTCAGATCTTAAGGTTACGTAATCTCATGTCTAAATAGTGACGTCATACAACATCTACATGTACAATTCCTGTTACGTAATTACACGTACTCAATTGCTAGAATTTCCAAAGAAACAGTGTTCGTGTGTTTTGCGCCTAAACAAGGCCGACAAAAGTATTCAGCGAACTTCGTGAGTCTTCGTTGGTTTCCGTCGCTGGCCCAGCGTGGGCAACTTGAGCTACCGTTCGCTATCTGTTCGCTTCTACACTCTGTTCGAGTTAGAGCATGTTTTTGTGTTTCGCTATTTTGTTGCAAGTTTTCTATGTGCAATCTCTGTGATTTGTTGTTTTTGAGCTGTGTTCTGTTTTTCCATTTGTTTGTTAATTTTCTGTATATATATATATATATATATATATATATATTTTGTGGTGTGTGATTTGTTGTGTGTTAAGGGCTGTTTCCTTTGTGATTGAAGGCGAGTCGGAGTTGAGCACGAGGCCGATTGCGCCGTGCACGCTTGGTCTAGTGGTTTGTTTTCGAAGTCCGCATCGTGTGATGCGACTGTCGATCTCAAAAGGTTGTTCTTGGTTTGTGACAAATTGGCCGAGCTGGCCAAAGTCACAAACTCCGATGTGTGAGCCTGCTCTCCACATTCTTTGCCCAAGATCAAGCTGCACAACTACCTCTTTGTGTTAAGTAAAACCTGCACTGCGCTCTTTGTGATTTGATTGTTCTTAATCTTGTAAAAGGCTTTTTCCCCACTGGGGTTTTTTATGCCAGTTTAATATACATTTTTTTGTTCTCAGATACATTTTATCTTTCATTTTGCCACCTCTCTCTCTATCCTTTAAAAAACAATGAAATTATTGCGTTCTATCCGAACATTTTGGTCCTTCGAGCCGGATACAGGGAGAGTGTGGTTCTTTATATTGATTTTATTGTTTATTTCTATGTTCATATGTCTTTTTGTATTGTATTATTGTTAATATTCTTGTGATTTTACGTTGAAACTTTGCACGCCACGTGCCGAGTTTTTTGGGTCCATCGTTCCCCCCCCCCCACTATTCTCCTCGCCCAGAAACGAAGCGCGTCCTATTGCGTGCTCACTCTACCGGGTTCTCTCTCTCTCTTAGTGTCGTTCGGGACTCTTCGGTCGGTCCCGTCGCTACTCGTGCGCTTCTAACGTCTTTGTAGATTCACGGTAACCGCAACATGGCGCCGGTTTCGTAGAAAAAGTTAACGGCTCTTCAAACCTCGCGAATGGAAGAGATTACGCGAATACACACTCGTTTCGGGGAAATACTTCCGGAAAATCTCACGCGATATATTGTAGATAGACGTCTTGCCTCAATCGAAAAAATATGGGAAGAGATTCGCGCAGCTCACGCAGAGATTATCGTCAAGGATAACGCTTTTACAGATCCTTACATAACCACTAACGAGTATGCTAACATGGAAGAGAGTTATGAATCTTTTCAAAACGAAATGTTGCGAGCGTTAAATCGTTTTGACACTTCATCAGCAAGTACCATTTCATCTGGTTCGGCTGAAGTAGATAGGCCTGATTTAATTTCAAGGAGCGCGAAGTTACCCAAGTTAGATCTTCCAACTTTTTCAGGGCATTACGAAGACTGGGAGAATTTTTGCGACCTTTTTGCCTCGCTCGTACATGACAATCCGCGATTAAGCAACGTGACTAAGTTGCAATATTTAAAATCGTGTCTCGTCGGATCCGCGGCTGATCTGGTTAAAGATGTGACCACAACAAACGCGAATTATTTGTCGACCTGGCAGGCTTTGAAGGTATGCTTTGCAAATCCGCGTTTAACGGTTAATAATCACTTAACAGCGTTGATGGACTTGCCACATCTTAAAAAAGAATCCGCGGAAGATTTACGCGCTTTTAGCGATGAAGCACAGCGCATAGTACGTGCTTTGACAAATTTGGAAATGCCTGTCGAACATTGGGCCGTCTGGTTAGTTTACATCTTGGCTAGCCGTTTAGATACGGAATCTCGTAAATTGTGGGAAGCCGAACTCAGTGTCAAGGACCGTCAAGCTGTCACTAGAGCTGCTGAATCCGCGACAGAATTGTCTAGATTAGATCGGTTCCCTAGTTTTCGTGACTTCGTGGAATTTCTCGAACAACGCTCTCAAGCATTGGGAATGATAGCAGCGGAATCTAAATCTAAATCTAAGTCCCTCCCTGCTCATTCCAAACCTGTAGCAAGCTCCAAACGCGCCTTTCATGTACGCCCCGGTTCGAGTACACACACCGGTAAATTACTTTCTGGAAAATGCACCCTTTGCACTGGAAAGCATTATATTGGTGCTTGCCCCAAATTTCTCGAAAAGTCCCCACATGAACGTCGAACCGAAGTACGTCGTCTACGTTTGTGTTTCAATTGCTTAGGTTCTCATACAGCTCAAAATTGTGAGTCTAAGCGTAAATGTTCCGTGTGCAATGGTCGGCATCACTCTTCGATCCACTCTTCTTTCATGAAAGAAGCAGTACCTGTTCACAATCATGATGTGAAATCTGTCGCCCCTCAAAATGATAAAGGTCCCAAAACTTTGACTAGTGCATCTGTCAACACGGCAAGTATCTCTGCATCAAGACACTCTGTACTTCTCACAACGGCTCAGGTAGTGCTCGTTGGTCCTAGAGGAACTGAAGTGCGTGTTCGTGCCATGCTTGATCAGGGCTCTGAAGTTTCTTTCGTAACAGAGTCCATCGCTCAGTTACTTGAACTTCCCAAACATCGCACTCAAATTTCCCTAACTGGCATAGGAGCTTCAAAGGCCGGTACAGTACGTGCCACTGCTTACTTCACAGCTTCCCTCAAAGCAACCAATAGATCTTGACCCTTGCCAATTTAGCGACATTGCTTTAGCAGACCCACATTTCTTGCAACCAGGTCCAATTGATCTAATCCTAGGAGCTGACGTTTATGGTCAGGTTCTACGCTCAGGATTACGTCGATTCCCACCTTCTTCTCGAATTGCCCAAGATACCGCGCTTGGTTGGATAGTTTCAGGATCCACACACTCGGATAGTTCACGGCGGGCGGCATCTTCCCCTTCGATACCTCATAGAGTTCTGCATTGCGCTTCTGACAATGATTTGCAAGAAAGTTTCCAACGCTTTTGGGCGGTGGAAGAAATAGCCACTCCTGTTAAGAAATTGAACCCAGAGGATGAGGCTTGCGAACGACTCTTTTCAGATAAGCATTTCCGATTGTCTGATGGTCGTTATTCAGTACATCTTCCCTTAAAATCTCAACCCCCTCTTTGTTCTGCGGAAACTCGTCGAATAGCTTCAAAATCTCTCTCTAATACCCATTCCCGTTTTTCTAAAGATTCTAAACTCGCTGAATCTTATCGGGACTTTGTGAAAGTCTATGAGGATTTGAGACACATGGAAATAGTTCCTAAGTCTCAATTAGAAAATCCGCGAGCTTGGTATATTCCACATCATCCCGTAGTCCAATCTACCCCCACTCAGTGGAAACTTCGCGTAGTTTTTGATGCGTCTCGTCCTACCTCTGAAAAATATTGCCTGAATCAATTTCTCATGGCTGGTCCCGCTCTCCAAACCGATATTTCTTTAATTCTCTTAAACTGGCGTAAGTATCGTTTCGTGTTTACTGCTGACATAGTGAAAATGTTTCGACAAATTAGAGTCCATCGTGATGACCAAGACCTACAAAGAATTCTCTGGACACCTAATTCAGAGGAGAGTCCTGTTGATTATCGCCTAACAACGGTCACCTATCGCACTGCGTGTGCCCCATACTTAGCTATTCGTACTCTTGTACAATTAGCTTTGGATGAATCGCGCAAATTCCATCTCGGTGCAAAGTGTCTTTTGCAAAATACGTACGTGGACGATATATTCGCAGGATCTCACACCCTTGAATGCGCAACAAAAAAGCGAGACGAATTATGTGGTATTTTACACTCGTCCGGAATTGAATTAGATAAATGGGCAGCAAATCAATCAGAGCTGCTACCACTTCGTGTTCAGTCAACTAAAGTTGATAAACAAATTTCATCTAACGAATCGGTTAAGACATTAGGTTTGCGTTGGAATCTAGTTTCTGATTCGTTTGGATTTAATATTGGTGCTCTGAAATCCACTTCGGGAAACCCCACCAAACGTTCCATTCAATCAAGCATTTCCCAACTGTTTGACCCACTTGGCTGGCTTGCCCCCATAACAGTCACTGCAAAGATCTTGATGCAAGATCTTTGGATTTTAAAATGCGATTGGGATTCCCCTTTACCCCGAGAAATTGTTAATCGCTGGGTTGATTATCGCGACTCGATTGCGTCTCTTTCGACGCTTTCAATCAATCGATGGTTAGGAAGCTCCCCAGACATTCAGGGTCAGATTCACGGATTCGCTGATGCTTCCTCTCGCGCGTATGCAGCCGCAGTTTATCTCAGATTGCCATGTGATAATGGTTCTTATCAAATTTCACTATTAACAGCGAAAACTAAAATAAGCCCGGTAAAAACTATGAGTATCCCAAATCTCGAATTAAGTGCTGCTGCTCGTCTTGTGAAACTAATCTGTCACATTAAGAGTCTATCCATCTTTGAAAGACTGACTATCTACGCGTGGTCCGATAGTCAAATTGTTCTTGCCTGGTTACGAAAGCACCCGTGCCACTGGAAAACCTTCGTTGCGAATCGCGTGTCCTTTATTCAAATTGAGCTGCCCTCAGCTGAATGGAGACACGTACCGACTAAAGATAACCCAGCTGATCTGGCGACTCGCGGAGTCAAACCCTCTGATCTAAAGAATACTGAGATCTGGTGGCACGGGCCGAAGTGGCTTTCTGGTTCACCAGAAGAGTGGCCAAAGCAACCTGATTCCTCACAAGTTCTACACTCGCATGAAATTCCAAGTGAACCGGAATTACTACCACGATTTTCTAGTTTAACGCGATTGATTCGAGTTGTAGCTTATTGTCGCTGACCTCTCGTGAAACTACGCAAACAAAAAGGCGGAAAATTCGAAATTGCACCGTTTCTTACAACTTCCGAATTAGTAGAAGCTCGTTTTCCTGTGATTCGTTTGGCTCAAGCACACCACTTCTCGAAAGAAATCGCGATCTTGGAAGCTAAAGGTTCTTTGCCCAAAAGAAATCCCCTTCGAAAATTAAACCTGTTTGTGGGAAAAGAGGACGGACTATTGCGAGTAGGAGGTCGATTGTCTCATGCGAATCTTTCTCATGAGATTACACATCCACCTGTTCTACCCTATTCCTCAACTCTCAGTCAGCTTTTTGCATGCAATGCCCATACTCCTTCCCTTCACGGTGGACCCACTTTAACTTTAAGTTTTTTACTCCGTCAAGTATGGATTGTAGGAAGAACGCGCTTAGTTAAGAATGTAATACGAAATTGTGTCATTTGTCAACGCGTGAAACCCCGCCTGGCGTCGCAATTAATGGGCGATCTTCCAGAGGACCGAGTCACCCCGTCTCGACCGTTCAACATTTCCGGCTTGGATTATGCTGGACCGATTCAAGTGCGTACCACGAAGGGCCGAGGTCACCGTTCGTACAAAGGATACATCGCATTATTTGTATGCTTCGTCACCCGTGCCATTCACCTCGAGGTTGTGAGCGATTTAACCACGGCATCTTTTCTGGCTGCCTATCGTCGATTTATTGGCCGACGAGGAATCTGTCGTCGTCTCTACAGCGACAACGGTACCACTTTCCAAGGAGCTGCACGAGAACTTAGAGAAATGTTTGACGCAGCTTCCAACTTCTAGGGTAAAGTGGCAACAGTACTCTCTCAGGAAGGAACTGATTGGAATTTCATCCCACCAAATACGCCTCATTGTGGTGGACTATGGGAAGCTGGAGTCAAATCGACCAAACATCACCTGAAGCGAATGATCGGAGATCATCATCTCACCTTCGAGGAGCTTTCCACACTGCTTGTGGAAATTGAAGCCTGCTTGAACTCTCGACCGTTGTCTCCTCTTACAAATGATCTAGACGACCTCTCTGCGCTAACCCCAGCTCACTTTTTGGTTGGAGGCTCGCTAGGCCTTCTTCCCTATGCAGGAATACCTGACATACCAGAGAATCGACTTTCGCGATTCCAACTACTGCAGCGTATCCGAGACAATTTTTTGAGACGTTGGTCATCTGAATATCTTCACCATCTTCAAGAGCGAAGTAAATGGCGCAATCCATCTGACAACTTCGCTACAGGTCAACTAGTTCTGGTAAAGGATGACAGATATCCTCCCTCTAAATGGCCTTTAGGAAGAGTCATTGAGGTTCACCCAGGTCCCGATGGGAACGTACGAGTCGCTACAGTGAAGACATCAACTTCTACCTTGCGTCGTCACGTCGTCCGTCTCTGCCCTCTATCGCTACCATCACCAGGAACTTCATCGGCTGCGCCAGGAGGATTTTGATCGCTAATTCTTGTGTTTCTTTGTTTAACAGTATCAGCGGCAATTATGAGTAGTTGAAAGTTAGTGCCCTTCCAAGCCGAATGACTCGCTGTCGCTCACTCGGCTATTAGGGGCCCTAGCGAGACTAGCGACGGGTTATTTTCTGGTATTGTTTGGTTGTTTAGTTCGTTAGTAGTTTATTTATTTATTTGTTCGTCCTGCGGACGAAGGCGGGCGGTATGTTCGTGTGTTTTGCGCCTAAACAAAGCCGACAAAAGTACTCAGCGAACTTCGTGAGTCTTCGTTGGTTTCCGTCGCTGGCCCAGCGTGGGCAACCTGAGCTACCGTTCGCTATCTGTTCGCTTCTACACTCTGTTCGAGTTAGAGCATGTTTTTATGTTTCGCTATTCTGTTGCAAGTTTTCTATGTGCAATCTCTGTGATTTGTTGTTTTTGAGCTGTGTTCTGTTTTTCCTTTTGTTTGTTCATTTTCTGTATATATATATATATATATATATATA
>UCOK01009700.1:0-20767 GCA_900474325.1 Synergus umbraculus | reverse complement strand
TAAACAAAACAGTCAATAAAGTAAACAAAGCAATCATTCAGAATGAGTCAAGTAGAGATAAATACGAACAAAGAATAGATTTTAAATTACTGATCGAAATACAATAATGAGAATATTCCGAAATACTCGAAATTATTTAAATAAAAGAATAATATCAATGCACATACTACAAAATTAGAGATAAAATTTGGATTCCAATATAAATAGGCGAGACATAAGAAGAACGTAAACATACATAAAATCAAATAGTTGACCAAATAAATTGCAATCAGCGCAGTAAATAAATAATATCAATCAGCAATTATAACCGTTACGATACCCTTAGCGTTTCCATCCTAACGAAGTCAAAGAATGGTGGCGGATACGTCAGTAAACGGTCAAGCACAATAATTGGCGTAGAAAAATCGTATAATTCGCAAAAGTGAAAACGCCTAAATCCAATAAAAAAGAACGCCACACTGAAACAACAAATAAACACACACACACACACACCCTGTAGTAAAACCAATCACTATTTAAATTATAAGAAACACTAAATGAGAATTAATACCTCTCAGAATCCCTCTGAGCTCGAGAGAGTGGCGCCTGAGATGCTCAATGATCAAGCGAGCAATGAATAATTAAATAATTTCCTAAATGATATCTGCTCGATTGTCACCAAGAATCTCCCCGCTCCCCACTCTACCGATCAAACAATATTAATTGATTGGTTCTACTACTTGCGAATAACATTCATTCATTTTATTAATATTTCAAGAAGGGCGCTGAATTCAAATACACCGCTTCAATGATAATAAGAAATGTTAAGAACTTTTATTCTCAGAAATTTTAAGAGATTTGTGCAGATTCATTGAATTTTCAAATATTTTAAAGTTTTAACGAGATTTCATGGAATTTTTATTAATATTAAGAGATTTAATCAGACTTCATGGGCTTTTGAGTGATTTTAAGGAATCTCAACTGATATTACGAATTTTAAGGAATATCAAGGAATATGAAGTGAATTTATAAAATTTAAAGGAATTTCACCAGATTCTGAATTTTAATGGATTTCATGACATTTCATGGGATTTTACGGAATTCCATTGAATTGTCAGGAATTTTAATGGATTTCATGACATTTCAGGGGTTTTAAATAATTTTAAGGCATCTTACGAGATTTTATAGGATATTAAGTAATTTTAAGGATTCTGAAAAATATTAAAGGGATTTTAAAGAATTTTACGAAACTTATGGAGATTTCTGAATGCTAAAGATAATAAGATTTCTTGTGAATTGTCTGTACTTATTGTTTGTTTTATTCGTATGGTAGGTGTGTTGTTTTGTCATTATGTGATTTCGTGTGATTTCATGAAGCTTCTACAATATTTGTATATATATATATATATATAAGGAAAAAGTATTTACAATTATACATTTCGTTAAAATTTGTTCACCTGGTGCGAATTTCAAGTACAGAATCTCGAGGTCCAGACGTTGAAAAATTGGATAATGGACACCGAGTTTTTAGTGGCTAGTCAAGTGTAAAAGCACCGACTACGATTCAGGGTGTGCGGCAGTAAAATAATTAAAAGCGTCGCTTCTCAGACTCAGACGGGGAAGCACCATAAAAACAAGGGTACAATGGGGCACCAGCAAAGTACAGTTAACGGACAGTACCTGAGGCGAACATGCTCCCTGGAGAGTGTACCAGTAAGTACTTATGCACCAGGGCCGCATTGCACCGGAAATAAAGTTAATCTCACCATACCATCGCCCATCCCATTACTTTTACAACCTCGAGCTTCTTTTTATACAATTTCATAAATTTGTTCTTTTTCAAAAATTTTGCCTCCAATTTAGCTTAACAGCCATTTTTTTATAATTCCTGTATTAGTGCTAAATTTTGAGGGCTTTTAAGAGATTTCATGGAATTTTTAAGGATTTTTAAAGAAATTTAGGAGTTGAAGTTACATAACTGTTACATAAATATTACAAATGAAAGGTAGTTACATATTTCAGTCGAGATTTAGATCATGTTTCCATGAATGTTATCTTAATGTTACATAAATGTTATACAAATGTTATATGAATATTACATCAATGTTATCTAAATGTAATCTCAACCTTACATAAATATTACACAGTATTCTAACAATAGTTGAAGAATATTTCTGCGAAATATTTCAGCAATTTTCTCCGAAAAGATTTTCCAGCAATAATTTAGCAATATTTATGAGAAATATTTCAGCAATTTTGGCCGGAAAGATTTTCTAATAATATTTTCCAAAAAATATTTTCTGGTGATATATTCCAGCTATAATTTAGAAATATTGACTGGAAAGATTTTCCAGCAATATTTGCCAAAAATATTGTCCAGTTATATTTCCCAGCAATAATTTAGAAATATTTCTCAGAAATAATAATATTTCGGGAAATATTTTTCCGCAATGTTGGCCACAAATATAACTGTTAAACAAATGTGGCGTGATACATAAATGATACATAAAACGGCTGGAATTTAAATCTCACATATTTTTGTCATGATCTCTGTACATAGATTTTAATTTTATATTAAAGTCCCAAAATAAAATAAAATCGGTGTTGCGCTTTAAATTTATTTAGCCAATATGGAAACTCTTGAATTTATTAATAATTAATTTTTAGTCCAATTTCGGCTATTTTTCGTGCTTATGTTTGAGCTAACTGAATCTAGAATAATTTGTCGATGAAACCCTTTTGTTTGGCACGCGACGTATATCCGTTCGCCATATCCGGATTTTGCGTTGCCCTCGCTCGAAGAAATTGAGCTCGTGCGGCTCGCCAAGTGGGTTAGATTGGGTTAGGTTAGGTAATTATAAACCCTCGACGAGTCCCGTGAATACGACACTAAAATTACTCTTGAATTTCCGAGTATAACGATGCACCCGGCGTCGTGGCCGAATGCATTCCTCACTTTTTCCGCCCCTTTTTCTGAGCGCCCTTGAATTTTCCACGCACTGCCCAATACTCCAATTTCTACTACTGTATACCCTCTTTTAATGGCATGCCGACATTTAAAGTAAATTTCTCGAAAAGTTATATTTGAAGGACAATTTTTTGAGTTTATGATATTTTACGTTTATGTAACATTTATATAACATTGGTGTAAAATTTACGTATAATTCATATATTATTTATGTAACATTGATGTAACATTTCTGAAACAGTTATATAACATCGGTTTAACATTAACGTATTATTATTATAATAACATTTATATACCATTGATGTAATATTTAAGTAACATTTATTATCGTTTACGTAACGGCTATAAAAATTAATATAACATTAATATAACATCGTTGTAACATTGTCGAATCATTTATGTAATATTTACGCAAAATTTATACATCATTCAGGCAATTTTTGCGTAACATTGATGTAACATTAACCCAAAATTTATGTAACATCGATGTAATACTAATGTAACATTTATAAAAATATTTAATTTAAACGTATAAAGTAACTAAAGTATCTTTTAATTTAAAACCATGAAATTTAAAATGGTTAAATTATTAAGTTTTCTTTTTTGAAGAAAATTTTAAATTTCCAAAGTAAAAACTCCCGGAATATGTATATATTCAGAAGGTATGTCTTATTATATCTCAGTTAAGAGCATTCCATTAAAATTTGAAGGTTCGGAAGATTTTGAAGAGTGTCATATGTTGAATTTTTTCAATTTGAAAACTCGAAGTCAATGCTCTTGGTTTGGTTGAAAGTCTCAGCGGAAACGACTACGATTAAACGTTTAACTGATGTTTACTTAAGGCTAAATTAACTTAAACTGACAGTGAATGTTTGTGGCCAGGATAGTACCATGAATCTGCTTTAATAGGTTATTGTAGCTACGAACGCGAGCGCCAATCGCTTATTTAATTAAGATATAAATCATCTATTTATTCAACACGATTAAGGGCTCCAATGATGATTTTCAATTAAGCAATTACAATAACTCAACAATGTTTTTAAAAAAATATTTTCCAGCAATATTTGGAAAAAATATTTTAAAGCAATATATTGGCACGAAATCTATCTGCAATAATTGCCAAAAATATATTTCCCAGCAAAATTTCAGCAATATTGGCTAGAAAGATCTTCCATAAATATTTACCAAACAATAATTTGCAGTGATATTTCCCAGCAATAATTTAGCAATATTTCTCAGAAATATTTCAGCAATTTTGGCCGGAAAGATTTACCAAAGAATATTTTCCAGCGATAATTTAGCAATATTTTCCAGCAATAATTTCGCAATATTTTTCAGAAATAATAAGATTTCAGAAATATTTTTCAGCAATGTTGGCCAGAAATATTTTACTACAATATTTTTAAGAAACTCTTGAGTAATGTATGTCAAAAAAATTAGCAGTATTTGCCAGAAATATATCCACACTGAGAAAAATGTTTGGTGCGGACAACAAAACTTCTTGTTGCTATAGAAGCAACAAAAATTGTTTGGTTGTGCTAACCAAATCTTGGTTCTTTCAACAAACTTTTTGTTGAACCAAAAAAATTCATTTGAACCAACAAAATCTCAGTTTTGGTTGAATTAACAAAACTTTGGTTGGTTCAACAAACATTTGGTTCGCACAACCAAAAATCTTTGTTGCTTTTATAGCAACAAAATTTTTTGTTGTCTACACCAAACATTTTTCTCAGTGCAGTAATATTTGTTAGAAAGTATGCTAAAAATAATTCAGCAATATTTTCCAGAAATAGTTTAAGAATAATTTCCAATATTTTCCAAGCATTCTAATATTAGGTCATAAAGGCTTAAAAATTGGAATATCTGAGAAAGAGATTTGAGAAGCTTTATTATATTAAAACACGTGAAAGTAGTCTTTAAAATTCAATGTAAACAGTTTCCATTATGCAGTCACGATGTCCAGCAATATAATAAAATCGATCCAACACCAATACCCCAATTGATAAAAATTATTTCTATTTTCAGATAGACGTTTAAGTGTGCGGTTGACAGCTTTGATCCGAGGAAAATATGTTGAGCCATCTTAGTCAGAATAATATTTCCTGTTCCAAATTTTCCAAATGAGGGCTTTTTCCACGATAATAGTCAATTTGATCAAATTGACGTGACATTTTAATGGCATAAGAGGAATATTCAAAGTTAATAGTTACATAATACTTATTACTTAATATCTAGTTATTTTAGGTAGTTTTTCTCAACTATTTTTTAAAATTATTATTATTCATTTTTAATATCCAGAGGCCACAGTAGTTAATTTTCAAAATTTCTTGTTTTTCCTCTGATGAATTTTTAATTTTTTTTTTTTTGATTATCAACATTTAAGGAAGGGAATTAAAACTTATGCAGAAAGCAACTTTGTAATTTAATCTAATAGGAAATTTTTAATCTGAAAGTAAATTAAGTCAAATACTCTCAAATCTATATTTTAAGTATTTTTCTAGCAATTATAGAACATTGATGTAACACTTATATAATATTTAGACAATATTCGTGTAAAATTGTATTGATATTTTCTCGAAGATGAAGATGAAAATAAATAAAAATATTTCCCTATAATTAATAGGATAAACAATTCATAATAAACAATAACTAAGCACAATACTTTCCCACTAGACCCATTATGTACAATTTGGGCCCGCCACATAAAAGTCTAGTAAAAAGCCACAAACCGCAAGAAAAAAGCAGATTCTTCCGCTCGGTAGCGCCAAGAATAAAGAAGGGGGTAGAGAAAGAGGTGGGGATAACGGAGGAAAGCGGGGGCTCGCCGGTGGCGATAACGATGATGACCGCTGCAACGATTAGGACATTAAGACTTTTTCACATTGCCCCAGCAATCAAAACGAAAAGCGTGGACAAGCGTCGAGCATTCAACTCGTTCTAGTGTGCAGAACAATAGCTACAACTTGAAACTCAAGTTTGTTTACACTGTTTACGTCAATAAAAAGTTATTTTTTGTAAAAAGGATGAGACCTAAAATCTGATTGCGCTAAAAGGTTCCATTCGATTTCAAAAGACACAAAATAGTTTCAACCCCCTAATTTCGAGACATAAAGTTTTATTCATTTAAATACTTCTATTTAGGGTCCAAAGAAGTTCAAAATTGTTTCATCTACCTAAACCACTAGGTTCACCCCCAAAATCATCCCCTAAATACAAAAAAGATCATAGCAATTTCCCTAACTTCGAGACCTAAAATTTTATCGTTCTAAAAAGGTCAGTTTAATGTAAAAAGAGGCTCAAAAATGTTCCATCTACTTAACTTTCTAGATTCACCCTTAAAATCAACCCCTAGACACACAAATATTATAAATCCCCTAAATTCGAGACTTAAAATCTGATTGCGTTAAAAGGTTTCATTCCATGTCAAAAGAAACAAAAAACAGTTTCAATCGCCTAAAACACAAAGTTCACCCCAAAAATCACCCCCTAAGTACAAAAAAATCATTATAATTCTGCAAACTTCGAGACCTAAAATTTTATCGTTACAAATGGGTTCATTTAATATCCAAAGAAGCCCAAATCAGTTTCATCTACTTAACCCCATAGGTGTACCCTCAAAATCAACCCCTAGGCACAAAAAAATTATAAATCCCCTAAATTCGAAACCTAAAATCTGATTGCGCTTTATTCGATGTCAAAAGAAACAAAAAACAGTTTCAACCCCCTAACATACGAATTTCACCCCAAAAATCATCCCCTAAGTACAAAAAAAATCATAACAATTCTCCAAATTTCAAGACCTAAAATTTTATTCTTTAAAAGAGTTCTATGTAATGCCCAAAGAATTTCAAAACAGTTTCATCCACCTAACCCCCTAGATTCACCCTCAAAATCAACCCCTAATTATAAAAGAAATAATTTAAAATCCCCAAACTACGACACCTACAATTTTATCGTTACAAATTGGTCTATATTTAATACGCAAAGAAGCCCAAACTTGTTTCATCTTCCTGGTCCTTAATAGGTTCGCCCTCAAAATTAACCCCTAAGAACAAAAGAAATCGTTAAAAATCCTCAAACAACGAGACCTATAATTTTATTGTTAAAAATGGATCCATTTAATGTCAAAAGAAGTCCAACATCGTTTCATCCACCCTACCCTCTATATTATCCATCAAAATCAACTTCTAAGGGTAGGGATTGATTTTGAGGGTCATCCTATAGGGTTAGGTGGATGAAACTGCTTTTGACCTCTTTAAATATTGTAGGAACCCATTTGAAATAAAAAAATGTTAGCTCTGGAAGTTTGGGGATTTTTATTCATTTTTTTTTTTACTTACGGGTTAATTTTGAGGATGAACCTAGGGAGTTAGGTGGATAAAATTATGATGTGTAGTTTTATTTTATTTATATCATGTGTAGTTTTTATTTAATTTTTTATTCGTTAATTTTAATTGTATAGTTTGTTTGCGATATTTGTGGGTAATTGTTTTTATGTTGTTTGTTTATAAGCTTTTGTATTGTTTATATCTATCTGTATTTTTGGTTTGTGTGTATTTTCATATTTGCAGTTTCCTTTAATTTTTAGTTTGTGTTGTTTTTGTTTATTGTTTGTTTGTGATAATGTGTATATTTCTTATGTGTTGTTTATGTCTATTCTTTGTTTGTGATATGTGTGGGTATTTTTTGTTTTAGGTCTGTTTATTTAAGTTGTTTTTTGAACTATTTAGATATCTGTTGTTTATCTTGTTTATATGATGTGCGGTTTTTATTTAAATCTTTGCTCGTTTTTTTATTTTTATAATATGTTTGTCATATTTGTGTGTAATTGTGTATTGTTTGTGTGTTGTTTGTTTGTAAAGCTTTTGAATTGTTTATGAGTGTTTCATATTCATTTTGTTTATATTTATCAAAATTATAAAATTAGTTTGTATACATATATGTTTAATTTGTGTAATTTTGCTTAAATTGTTAGTTTGTGATATGTTTATTATTTGTTTGTATGTTATTTCTTTGTACAGCCTGTATGTTTATATTGTGTTTTCATGATATTTGTGTGTTTTGTTTGTATGTTTCACTTAAACAAATTAACAACTTTCGTCTTCAATTAATTTCGTGTTGCCGATAAAATTATTTTTTGTAATATTATATTATTTTTGTTTTTTTTTTTTTAATAAGAAATAGAATTTATTTTAATAAAAAAATTTTCTGAGTCATTTTCCACGAGAAAACGTCCGAGCGGTGAGTCGCAAAGGAAAAAGGAAGAAAAACACATTCGGGAATAAAGAGACTTTTCTGAAGAGGAAAACTCGAAGGAGATTCGGCAACATTGCTTCGGGGGGACAGGAAACAAGAAAAAGTATAGACCACTCCAGACGCGGCCCGCCGGATGTGTTTTCTTGCGACGAGAACTCAATTTATGGTCTTGGAATTTTATGCTAATTTTTTTTTGGGGCACTTTTAGTGTCAGATTAAAAAAAAGGAAGTATACAGAAACAGTCCAGAATGCGGGTCCCATTAAAAAATTTATATAAAAAATTTACATTTTTTTTACACATTAATCAAATGCTTCTAAATTTTATGATGTTTTTATTATCTTCTCTGTCTTTCGAAAATGTTTTTATATATGATATCTACATATAAATTGCAAGTCCTTAGATTTATATTACCTTCCCTGACTTTTCTAGAAATTAAAATAAATAATTTTATTCGTTAAAAAAAATCATATAAACAAACTTTTATCATCTTATGCATCTTACGAATTTTTCCAAGTTTCTTTCTTGTAGAACTCTTTCAAAAGGCATCGGGAACTTTTGAATTATGCTAAATCTACTCAAAACTCCGAAAAAATTCCCTTTTTTAAAAGTGGGGGGAAGGGTGAAATTAGCCACCCATTTTTAAAAATTGATTTTTTTACTCTTTAAAAATCAGAATTATTCCTAAAACCTATCAGGAACTCTAGAAGTATTGAAACAAAACTCAAAACTGAAAAAAAAAATTCAAATTTTTAATAGTGAGGAGGGAACTTCACAGGGATGATTCACTTCTCCAGAATTCACTTAAAAATCCCCAAAAAGCTCCACCTAATTTACTTTCCTACCCCGTCTCCTTCAACCGACTCAAATCCCTTAATTGCGTACTTTTTCCCTTGAGGAAGCCCTTAATTAAGGGGTTTATCCCCAGGCTCGGCAAGCATCTCTCCACTATAAAGGAAGAAGTAATATTATATTATATGTATAACTATATATGTAACCAGCCAAAATTAACGTGGTACGGTCGCTTTTAGTGTCATTTTATTTAATATAATCTACTTTATTAGTGGTGATTTCTTATTAAAATAAAAATACTATCAAATTAAAAAAATTTTTCATAATACCAATATCAATATTTTAAAACTCCATGAAGTCTTTTTAAATCCTTTAAAATTTAACTGTGCGGGAATTTAACGTAGTTCGGGAATTAACCGGGAATTGAGAAAAGTCCAGAAATTGTCCTTGGTTTTATTTTTAAAGTGAGAAATGAATTTCCGGTTAGAAATAAAATTTTCCGAATAATTAATTTAAATATTTTTATTTGACACTTGTAACTTTTGTTAAATCTCTTGAAAACTTTTGACTTATTTTCAAATCTTTTAAAAAGAAAATTTTAAATCACGTCAAATCCCTAGTAATTCTTCAAAATCCGTTAAAATCACTTGAATTCTGAGAAATCCAGTAAACTTACTTGAAAATGCTTAAAATCGTCTGAATTTTTCTGGGAATTTTTTTTACCTTCAACGTCTTTAAAATCATTTTTCATAACCCGCGTAACAAAACATCAATTTTCGGTGTCTGTTAAGCCTCGCGAGAAGAGCCGATTTCAGTACAGAAGCAAAAGGAAACCCTCGAGTAAACCGAAAGTTGGAGCGAAAGTAAACCGAGAGAAATAAGAAAATAAAATTAAAATTTATTCGTTTTTATTTTTAAAAATTTATTATATACGAATATGGTGAAGATTCAAGGGACAGAGGGGAATGGGGAGGGGTGAGTGATATAGAATAGGAAGGGTGAAGGGCGAATATTCTTCATAATCACAAAAAATCCCTCGAAATATTATGAAATCTTTTGCAAATCCCAAAATCATTTTGAATTCTTATAAATTCCTCAAAATTCCTTAAAATCCTTTAAATCGTTTTGAATTGTTTAAATTCCCTTGAATCACAAAAAATTCCTTGAAATCTTGCAAGTGCTGAAATATTTTTGAATTGTTTAAAGAGTTCTCAAAATTCATTAAAATCCTTTAAATTGTTTTGAATCGTTTAAATTCCCTTAAAATTCCATAATAAATCAAAATTACAAAAAACGTCTTTAAATCTAATAAAATCTTTTGCAAATCCTGAAATCTTTTTGAATCCTTTAAAAATTCCTGAAAATTCCTTAAAATCCTTTAAATCATTTAAATTCCCTTAAAATTCCATAATAATTCCAAAAATAGAAATTCCCAGGAAAATTACACGGTTAAAAGCTTGAGGAAGACAAGACAAATTCAAAAGTCATCATTTTGCATCCCGCGAGGACTGTCGGGACCATTTGACTATCGCAGCTTGGGGAGTAAATCACTCGAGATCCTGAAATTCGCACGAGCAGGAGAATATGGTTCCAGCAGTCATCGATCATACCCGCTGAGGTTACACGATTTTCGCCGCTGGGAGTTGGTATACATGGTTGCAACGTATCTACCTGTCAACTCGCTCGAAATCAGTCACGCGTTTCTACCAACCAGCAGGGAAAAGGCGAGGAGTCGGCCTTCCAAATACCAGTCGATTGTCCCTTTGCTTGTCCATTCTCTGATTGAACTTGACGTCTCAAGAGGGCCGTTTCAGAATTTACAACCGGCAATATTAAGTACCAGCAAGTAACCGGTGGCAGGTACAGTCTTGGAATTTGCAGCTATATGAGCTTTCAAATTTTATGGATGCGGAAGATCAAAAATTAAGATTTTGTGGTTGCAGTATTTATATACCTTATTCAGGTAGAAAGTTAAGATTTACTTTAACTTTTCGCCGAAAAATAAAAATAAAAAAAATCTAAAAGAAATTCTGTACACATCACACACACAAATATCATATAAAAATATTTACACAGCCGACACACACACACACACACAGCCGACACACACGCACATCTGACACACACACACATCTGACACACACACACACATGCAAACGTCACACGTTTCACACATATACAAACATTATACAACACAAATTACACACACATACAAAACACACATAAAAACCGCATACACAACACATATACATATAACATCACACAGGCAGCATACAAAAATTACACACACACACAATTTACAATCATCACACGATTCAATGGAAATGTCACACTTTGTACACATATACACACTTTACACAACACACACACACACACACACACATAAAAAAACAAATACAAACTTCATACTCAACACATATATATTTCATCACATACACAAATTACATACACCCACGAAAACGTCAGCAACAAAACAAATATAAAAATTTGACCATACAACAAACACTAACATCTCACACACTGCATTGAAAGAATACAGAACACACGTTTATAAGTAAACATTATATACTAAAAATGGAATTTTGACGAAATATTCATAATGTGACATAGCTATGTCCACTATATGGTATTTATTATTTTAAAAATCGGTGATTTCATGGAATTTATGTGAGCACACTTAACATGGCTTCACTCTTTTGTTATTATTATTATTATTATTATTATTCATATATGTTATAGATTATAGATGTAGTTTGTGAGTTATGTTATTTGTGTTTTGTTTGTGAGTTGTTTGCATGTTGAGGATAGAGGCGTGACCAAATACTTTCAAGTTTTAGATTCACTTTTATATTTAAAAAAATCTGCCCGCTTCGCGGGCAAATTCTCATCACGCGCTTCGCTCACAAAATTGAGCGCGCCTATGGCGCGCGGCGGACCAATATAGGGTGTAAATTTTATAACAAATTTTTTTTCATTTAGATGTTTTTTTAACATATAGTCTAAAGATCACAATTGCACAAAGCCAAAGGATTCCGGTGAAATATAAAAAAATACCTGCATTTGAAGTTGGACGGCTCTTTTGTCCTTGTTCATTGCATAAGAAACTTTGAGTGCTTTGAGGCACATGTTAATATTAACCGATTTCGCTAAAATTTGGTGGAGATCATATTTTTGGTCATTATAACAAAATAGGGAGGGGGATACCAAGAAGAATCGAAAATCGAAAAATAAGGACCACCCTCGTGACCACAATATTTATAAGTTTCAAAGTTTCGCATTTATCTCAGCTAATATGCAACATTTTTAAAAATGTCTCAAGAAAAAGTTGTAGACATTATCGAAATACAAATTTTCTGTTCCAAGAATTTTTTTCTATGAATGATAATTTCCGAGAAAATCAGTGATACATCGATTCTGATAAAAAAATGTTGTTTGTATGGTACTTTTCGGGTATTTTTTTAAGGTTGCTTGTGGATTTTATTTGTCCGTTGTTTATGTGCGTTGTTTGTTTGTGTTATCTGTGTATATTGTTGTCACATATGTTTTTCAGCATTTTGTTTTTATATTGCTTGTGGGTGTTGTTTATAAGGTGCTTATCGGGTATTTTTAGATTTGCTTGAGGATGTTATTCGTGCGTTGTTTGTGTCTTGTTTGTCGATGTTATTTATGTTATTTATGTGTGTTATTTCAGTGCTTTTGTACATTTTGTTTGTGTATATGTGTTGTCTGCGTGTTGTTCATATATATTGTTTACATATTTTGTTTGATGTTCCTTCTTCCTTGAAATTGTCATGTCATATTAAATAGGGTAGCCCCAGAAAGTTATTAGGGAAAGTGCTAAGGAATACGTTGGATTCGTGAACAACAACATTAAAATAATAAAAATGCCATTACTTAAATATTGGGAAATTTTCTTCTGACGTGGATTATTCCGTAAGCGAGTCAATATTCTGACGGTACTGACAATAAGTAAATATGAACTGAAGATTGAGAAATCTTGTAAATAAAATTGTAATATTAGATTAACCCAATTCGAAAAATTCTTTTTCCAAATCGCTTGTTTTCATGCCGCGATAAGAAAGAAACATACTGAATTCGTCATGCGTGACAGTCGATTAAAATATCAACACGCGGCGAGAAAAAAAAAAAGAAAAAAAAATGGGCAAAGAGAGAGAGAAAAAAAATGTGCATCGAGCACCGACTGATGGCGAATGTTTCGTCATTGAACAATTTACAGATAATTAGGTAACCTCGCTTAGCCAACTGTGTAAACTGAGTGGTCGCCACAGGTAAGTATCCACTATTGACGTGCTCTTGTATTCTTCAAAGTTTTCAGTGGATATTATAGAAAGAAAGGAAATAAGAGAATACAGCAGACGCGGGAGGAGGGCAGCGAAAATAAAATAAGAGATACGACGGAAGAAGTCGATGACCTGAGAAACTTCTTTGTCGCTACCAATGCATTCGAGAAAAAATTCTCTCGGCGCCGAGGGAGGATCTTGACTCGGGAAAACTGGGACTCACCCAAATTTTACTTTTCCTAATTTACATTCTACCGAAATTCATTTGACCGACTATTAATTTTACCTATTTCATAATTTTCCGAATTAGCGTTTTACCTAATTTTTATTTATACGAATTATTATTTCACCTGATTTTTAGTTTTTCGAATTACTTTTAGACATAATTTTTATTTTTACGAATTTCCATTTACCCTAAATTTTAGTTTTCTGATTTACCATTTGACCTACATTTTATTTTATCGAATTACCATTTTTCCTAATTTTTATAATTCCGAAATATTAATTTGCATAATTTTATTTCTCCGATTTATTATTTGGCATAATTTTCATTTTCCTAACGAATTACCTTTTGTCGTAATTATCATCAGGCTTAATTTTTTTTTTCGTTGTTTCCCCTCTGAAAAAGTGAATCTGATCGGTAAGTCTGGTACAGATTACGGGATGACACCTCTAGATAATTCTAATTTTCCTTAAAGTGAATTAAAAAGGATTAAAAATTCAAATTCAGAAATAAAATTATATCTCACAAAATTGCTTAATAAATATAATAATAAATAGATATAATAATATTAACATTATTTGTACTTTATACATAGAAATATATTGATAAATTATATAAATATAATTCCCAAATCAATCAATCCCATGGATTAGAAATTCTTTTTATTGTGAATTAAATTTTTTAAATTAAAATATCATCCAATTAAAAAGTAAGAGCTAGGCTATCAATTTCTAATCCATGATATTGATTGATTTGAGAATTATATTTATATAATTTAATAGTATATTTCTATGTATAAAGTACAAATAAGGTTAATATTATTATATTTATTATTAAATTTATTAAACTATTTTGTGAGTTATAGTTCTGTTTCTAAATTTGAATTTGCCGCCCTTTTTTAACACACTTTAAGGAAAATTAGAATTATCAAGGGGCGCCATCTCGCAATCTGTACCAGATTTACCGATCAAATTTACTTTTAAAAAGAGGGGAAACAAAGACTTCAAAACTAACCCGAAGTCGTTAGGTGGAATGAAATTTATGTTGCATGGTGATTATGTCAAATGGTGTTTCTTGAAAATTAATGTTAAGTTATATGGATATTCGGAAGAATAAAAATTAGGACAAAAAGAAATTCGGAAAAATGAAAGTTATGCTAAATGATAGATCGGAAAATAAAAATTATGCAAAATAATACTTCGGAATAATAAAAATTAGGACAAATGGTAATTCGGAAATTTAAAAATTAGATGAAATGGTAATTCGGAAAAATAAAAATTATATCTAATAGTAATTCGAAAAAATAAAAAGTAGAACATATGTTAATTAGAAAAATTGAGAATTAAATAAAACGGACATCCGTTCAAATGTCAGGTCGTAGTTTCCAATCTATTTCTAGTCAAAATAGTTGGTAATGTAAGTAAAGATGGCGCTGATAAAAACTTATTTTCAGTACTTAATAAAAAGTAGCGCAAAATTCAAACAAGGTTTGAATATCATCTTGTCTGAGTTTTGCTTTATTTTCATTTTAAAACATAGAGAACTTCACAAAAGAGAAATTTGTTTGGACTTAAATTCCAAAATAGCTGAATTTCTTAAAAAAAATTCTAGTTTTAAAAAAATGACCATCACTTACTTTTTTAAGCGATAGGAAAATATCTCGACGATAATAAACTTTTTTTCTCACTCACCTAAAACAGAAAAAGAAATAAACTATATTAATTAATTATTCAATATGTTGATAAATTGCTGTGAATCTTATTTTATTTATCATTTTTAAAGATAAATTTTCAGAATTAATTTAAGTCAAAATAAGACTTTCATTGTGTATAATTTTACTGTATAATGTTCAACAATCCCAAATTTAACAAATTTCTTCTGGTTTTTCGTAGTTTATTTTTTATTCAAACTGATTTATGTGTGTATTGTTTTTTGTTCGTATCCTGCACTTGAAAAATATTCGATTATCCAAAAAAAAGTTTGGATGTCCCTACAACATTTTGTTGCTATAAAAGCAACAAAATCGTTTTTTAGAAATGAAAACAAAAATAAATATCTTAAGAAACAATTATTAATCCAATAGAGTATTTTATTGACTTCTTTCTGTTATTGGAAGAACAAAAATTTTCCGCAACAAAAATAAACCGTTCAACAAAATTGTTTTGTTTTCAAAGCAAAATATTCCTTGTGTCGACAAAACTCAATAAAATCATTTGGTGGGTTCAACAAAAGAATTTCTTGATACAGCAATTTAATATTATTTTAGCAACAAAAATTTGGTTCTAATAACAAACAAAAACATGGTTTGTTTGTGTGTATTTCGTATAATTCGATGTGTAAATTTTATGTATTCTTTGTGTGTTAATGCGTCATAAAAAATGCTTATATAAAATGGAGAAGAAGTAATAAAATATTTCCTTTGTCGAGTGCAATTTGTAGGGTAGTAGAAAATAAATTTTAGATACTCGTGGTGATTCAAAGTAAAGATTAGAACGTTTCCCCATCGTTGGCTATGATCGCTAAGTGATTCCCTTCCCTGTTGAGCTTACTTACGCCAGTGGGGTAGTAACCCACCCCCCACAGTTTACCCCGCCGCCCTGCAGTTAATGTGTTCCAGGGTAGAACCGACTCCCCCATCCCCCCATCCTCACGGTCCCTTTTTCCCTCGTTTTGCCCCCCCCCCCCTAGCACTTGAACGAGTTTCCTTTCTCTCTCGAGCGTTCCCTTAAATGCGCCACCTATAACGGATCTCGACTTAACCTCGGTTCCTTCTCGAGTCGCCTCTCTTTGTTTTAGAAATTAGAACCAGATTAGCGAATCCGCCCTCACTCTATTAACTATTACTTTTTTGCCGACCCGCAAACTTCACCTCCGGAAATTCAGAAAGTTGCTAAAGCGACCTCTTGTTTAGGATTTAGAAGATTCACTTGAAACCTGTTCGTATTGAAGGGCTCTCTGACAAAAGACTTTTTTTCCCCTCCTTTATTGAGGAATGACTATTTTCTTCGCACCAGAGTTCTATTCAAAGGCGGCTTTTAAAATGACGATTAACTTCCATTTCAAAAGTATAGTTGCCAAGAAAAATGGTACCTTGTTACAAAAATTTTTAAAAATATTTAGTACTTGTAAAGTGTAGCTACTTTTTAGACATTATCGTATGGCTGGCGTGAAATAATATTTCTGAGTTACACCGGAATTTAAAACTTTTTGGAACCGAAATCCTGCTGTTTTATAATTCGATTTTCTGAAAAAATTTTTTAGTTAAATAAGTACTCTTTTCAGATTCGATTTTCTGGCAAAAAGCATATCTTGAAAAAAATTGATTATACCTCTATCACTATTTTTTGGAAGCGGTAGAGAGTATGGTGAAAAAACATTGGGTCACACTCCCTAATTATGAAGGGTATGACCAAGTGTAGGGGTATGACTAAATATTTTCACATATACAAATATTTTCTCTTTTTAGATTCGTTTTTATAGAGACTAATAAACGCTACTTTCAAGTTTTAGATTCACTTTTATGAAATCAAAAACATACCTCAAATATTTGGTCACACCCCAGCCCTAAAGTGAGCAAATATAGGGGCGTGATCAAATCGCTTCAAGTTTTAGATTATTTACTTTTATATTGAAAACATATTTTAAAACATTTGGTCACACCCCACCCCTATTCGTAACTGGTATGGGGTGTGGCCAAAATATGTATAATTTTCAGATTTTATATCATAAAAATCGTACCTGTCGAAAAATATATCATCACTTTGTATAATCAACACTATAAAGTCCTTTGATTGAAAAGAGGTGGGGAGTGGTAATAAAATTAGAATCTACATAAACAATTTATATAGCTTTAAATTGAATACAAGAATTTCTTAATTAAAAAATCAATTTTTTGAAAACTAATCATTATGAGCGCAGATTTATAGGATAAACTTCTCTTCCAGTTTTATTCAAACTCTGTATACTTATCTATTTTGTCGCGCAGATTACGAATATGACAGTGAAAATTAGCGACTAGTCGATTTTTACAGTGAAACCATGAAAAAACCATAAAAATCATGGTTTTTTGAGTTTATCTCAGCTAATATGCAAAATTTTAAAAAATGTCTCAAATAAAAGTTGTAAACCTCATCGAAATACATATTTCCTGATTGAAGAATTTTTCTCTACCAATGATAGTTTGCGAGAAAATCAGTGATACATCGATTTTAATTTAAAAAAAAAAACCCATAAACCATATGTTTCTTCATACCGTAAAGGGAAACAATTGTAAAAGAAAATCATTATAAAGGAAAATCATTGTAATGAAAAATAGTAAAGGCTCGTTGCAAGGGGAAATCACTGTAAAGTTAAATCATGGTAAAAGGAAATGGTAATCGAAAATCACGATAAATGGAAATTATAAAAGAAAATAATAAACGGAAATCGCTGTAAATGGAAATGCTAAAGGGAAATTCATGATAAAGAGAAATGTTAAGGGGGAATGGTGAAAGGAAATTACAGGAAATGGAAATGGTAAACGGAAATCATGATAAAGAGAAATAGTAAAGGGAAATGATAAATGGAAATCATAGGAAATGGAAGTCGTTAATAGCAAATAAAAATAGTGAACGAAAATCACGGTAGATAAAAATTTTAAAGGGAAATGGTACAGAGAAATTACGTAAATGGAATAAATGGGTAACGAAAATTATGGCAAAGTTAAATGGTAAAAGGAAATCATATATGATAAAGGTAAATGGCAAAGCGAAATCATGATAAAGGGAAATGGTAAAAGGAAATAGTGAAGTAAGATGGTAAAGGGAAATATTGAAAGGAAATGGTAAACTGAAATTATGGTGAAGACAAATGATAAAGGGAAATGAAAAATGGAAATCACTGTAAATGGAAATGGTAAAGGGAAATCATGATAAAAGAAAATGATAAAGGGAAGTGATAAGGGGAATGCATGGTAAATGGAAAGCATTAATGGCAAAGGGAAATGGCAAACGGAAATAGTGAACCGAAATCACGATAGATAAAAATGTTAAAGGGAAATGGTACAGGGAAATCAAGGTAAATGGAAATGGTATAGGGAAATGGGTAACGGAAATCATGGTAAAGATAAATGGTAAAGGAAAATCATATATGATAAAGGGAAATTGCAAAGGAAATCATGATAAATAAAAATGGTGAAGGGAAATGGTAAAGGGATATAGTAAAGGGAAATTATGGTAAAGGGAAATGGTAACAAGAAATGGTAAACAGATTCAGGTTTTTAGGAAGTACATCCCTGATTAATTTTTCTCTTCTATTTGTGGAATATTTTGAGAAATGATTTTGTCACGAGCGAAATGTAGTTGATTTCGGACTTTTCGATTGCGAGAAAGTTGATACAGCACCGGAACGGATAATATCCATTTATCGAAAAAAATTAACCAGACTCGAGGCACATCTTTCCCAATACGGTGTCCTCCTTTCGTTTCCATTTTAGGATACTTGTCTTCTGCACGTTCTCCACGTTCTCCACGTTCTCCTGGAGTACACACTAACACAAATACAGATATTTGTTGCGTGTCCATGTGTGCTTACACTTTGCACGTAGATTGATCGTGTGCGTGTTCAATGCTCATGTTCATGTAGAGAGGCTGCTACTCGATGTTCCCGATACACCAAGCGAATGATCAAGATTCGTTAAGCCGATCTATATTTGGACGCATCGATCGGAAATATATATCTACGCGTATATACCGCGGTTTCGATTAAGGCTAATCGAGAATAATCTAAACGCGTCCCATCGTTCCTTCGGAACACGATGCGACGCGATTGTTTCGCCGTAATCACATTGGAAAAATATAAATAATGCAGAGGCCAGCTGGAAATCGGAATCGGGTTAGAAGGAGAGAAAAAAAAATAAAGGACGAGGTCGAGATAGAAAATACATACAACGATCTTCAATTGAAAGCCAATTAATTCATATCAATTTCCTAACTCTCTTATGGCTGATGATTGTATTTCGGATTTATAAGCGGTTATAAAGGTTCTATTTTCAATTTAACGAGTTTGGACTCTCTTCGGTTTATCTTCAGCTGAAGAAGATTAAAGTTTATTTAAAAACTATATTTTTTAGACTTTTAAATCATTTTCAAGAATTTTACTTTTAAGTCAGAAAAAAGTGTAGCAGTTGTGGGGCGCATGAATATGCCCCAAATTCTATTTTCCATAAAATTTAATTTACATAAACTCATTTCACCTAATCATAATGTGCTATAATTTTTATTTTTCCTAAAATCTATTTGTCCTAATTTTTATTATTCATAATTTCCATTTCTCATAATTTTTATTTTTCCTAAAAACTATTTGCCCTAATTTTTATTATTCATAATATTCATTAATATTCTTGTGTCTCAAAGAAGACGTATGAAATAAATTAATACCAGATATCATATTGTACCTCTATTTTCATTAAAAAAGGTGAAATGGTAATTTTTTAAATAAAGATAGATTAAAAATATGTTTTATTTAAGTAATTTTAAGGAATTTTTTAAGGAATTAATAAAGTTTTAAGATTTTTGAAGGATTTCATAAAATATCAAGACATTTAAATGATTTTTAAGAATTGCAAGCAATTTAAACCGACTTAAAAAGAAATTTAAATTTAAATTTTGAAGAATTTGAAGGGATTTTGAAAGAATTTAAAACATTTTGAGAATTTTTACAAGACTTCGAGAAATTTTATAGGGTTTTAAAAAAAAAAATTTTAAGGATTTTGAGAGATTGTAAATAATTTTTAAAAAATGTCAGAAAACTTCAAGAGATTTTAAGTGATTTTAGAAAATAACAAAAGATTTTTAGTGATTTCAAGAGATTTCAAGTTATTTTTAGGAAACTGTAAAGATTTAAGATTTTCAAGAGAATTAATTAAATTTCAAGGCATTTTAATGATTTTAAAGAATTTGAAGAGATTTTTACAAGATTTCTAGAAATTTTAAGAGGTTTGGATAGATTTTAAATATTCGGAGCGATATCAAATAAATTTTAAGAGCTCCAAAGGATTTTAAAAGAGTTTCAAAAGATTTAAACTAGCTGTGAAGTTGTATCAACTTATGTACTCATTCAATGAGCACTTTGCTTCCTGTAAGCAAATATGATTTGCTTCCTCATAGAGGAAGCATTAAGCATTCTTTACATCATCATTAAATTCATTTTCGAAAATTACAATTAAACACAAATATTGTATTTTTCAATGAAATTTATTAATCTTATAGGT
>UCOK01009699.1:0-17346 GCA_900474325.1 Synergus umbraculus | reverse complement strand
TATATATATATATATTTATTTATTTATTTATTTATTTTACACTGTAAAAAAAAACTTCATTTACTTTAGTTGAAGTTGTATATAATTACCGTAGCTGAATAAAATTTTCAATAAAATATAGTTTATTTTTCAACCAAATAGTTGAATATTCAATCAAAAGTAGTTGAATTTTCAACAAAATAGTTGAATTTTCAATTAAAAGTAATTGAATTTTCAATATATTTCTAACAGTGTATAAGTAAAATTAAAAATTTCTTTAAATTGCAAGGAAATATTTCCTGGACCTTATTTTCTTTTAGTTATAGGTCACATTAAAATTTATTTGTTTGTGAAATAGGATCAATAACGATTCATGGTTATTGAAAGTTTGATATATTACTTACATTTTTGAAATCAGAAACTTGTAGCACATAATGTATCACAGATCACAATTTTCGGGAGTCCATTATATTACTTCATTATATATATATATATATTTAAAAGCAGGTATGATTCACGAGAACTAAATCCAACAGCATGTAATTGCAATTTTGTATTCTATTACGCACTACCATTAATAGAAGTAGTGAATGATTAGTCTGAATCAAAGAGATTGTTAAATGTCAAAACTCGACTTATTCTTTATTTGATGAACGTTTATTACTGCTGCTCACGACTTCGCGTCATGCATGCACCTTTTTGTGCAGCAACAAGCAATCAACAGACAGATCTGATGATTTTGACGAACCAACAGGTCGTTTCCGCTGATGTTGTCGCAAGACCTAGTAATGGCAAAAGGAAAGGCGAGTAAATATCTATCTCCCGTATCTGGCTAATCGATTTAGAGTGGAAAGGAATTTTTCTGATTTCAAGAGGAACATACATTTAGGCATTTAAAATGAGAGAGTGGGGGGGGGGGGGGCTGAAACTTCTTATGAAACTAAAAATTTAGAGGAAGTCGAATAAAATATTTTACGTAAATGTCTTGCTGATGTCAAAAGTTTACATATAATAGAAAGAAAATAGATCAAATAGAAATAAAAATCCCGACACAAGTGAAGACGTGTCTGGTCCAAATAGACTACAACCAAATTTGATTTTTCCATTCTTCCCAGCAGATGATCCAGGAGTATGCGTAGCATCAGCTCTGGAAGTTTATTTGCAACGTCGTACTAATACCCTATACGCAAAAGGGCAGTAACGAACTTTTTATTTCTTGGAGAAAGCCACTCATAAAGCCGTGATAAGTCAATCTTCAAGCAGGTGGATCAAAGATATCCTTATAGATAAAAACGGTCTGGATACCTCAGTGTTCTCACAGCGTACAGTAGACGTCATACATCCACATCTGCACTAGCTAAAAGAAACGGTGTAAAAATCGATTTAATAAGAAAAACGGCTGGATGGACTTTCATCATCACAAACTTTTAAATGTAAACTTCAAGAAGACCGTAGAAAATTCGCTAAAGCAAAGTTTTAAAACGTTAAACAGGTTTTCTGTTTATTGTAACAGCTTACGCGTTCCTAAATATGGAAAATAAAAGCTCTCTTAGTTATTTCATGATTATATTAAATCACAGCTCAACATTTTAAAGGTGCCGTATGCACCTTTGAACATCTACATCTGGAACTGATGATCTGAGGAGGAGACGCGTACTACAATTAAATGATTAAATAAATTTACCTACTACCTATTACCTACTAAAGTTGTATCATGATTGTATGAAGCGCCTCTTCCGAAAGGTCAGTCCCTCCATTTACTTCCCAACCCATAAGTAAGGTACGGCAATGCTTTAAAATAATAACGATCAAAACCGACTGCGAATGCATATGAACAATTGAATGGGCAGTACATTACCAACAAATTTTGCTATTACTGTCAACTTTGTGGCGCCATCGGCATGTACACTGTTACATACGCCAATGACTTATGGTGCGTTTATACCTCTGTCCGACCAACCGGTCCAGGCAGAAAGTACATAAGAGTAAAAGAGATAGAGAATGAAAAATTGGACAAAATGAACTCTCTATCTCCTTTGCTCTCATGTACTTTCTGCCTGCACCGGTCGGTCGGACAGAGGTATAAACGCACCATTACGATCGACCTGAACGCTCCCTTGATGTGTCTACTGAACCAAAATGGGACAGGAGTCCAGGTTGCAGTTTAAATACATATATAGGTCTGCCACACCCTACCCTGACCAAACCTCCGGCACACCGTCCATAACTTTTGAATAAGTTGAGATATTTGAACTTTTCACATGTGGCATCAATGGGAACAAAGGAAATGCTTAAATTTTCTGGTGTCAATTAAAGATTTTTTCGAAAGAAGTTTCAAGTTTCAAGAAATAACTCGATATATTTATTTAATTAACTATTTACTATTGCATGATATATAGTAAAACAAATAAATCTCTTTTTTTAAATTAAAGAGAGCAGACCTTATCTCATGCATATTACTATATACGTGTGTACGGAGAAAAATGGAAATCAGCGGTTTTGTAACATTTACACAAATTCTTTAAACACAACTTTTATTATAAGACAGAGTCCATTACTGATCTCTTTAGGAATGATTACCGTATTTTTGGACTCTGTCTTATAATAAAAGTTTTGTTTAAAGAATTTGTGTAAATGGTACAAAACCGCTGACTTACATTTTTCTCCGTATATAATTATGAAAGCATTCACTCTCTTTTTCTATCTACTTTCATATATATGCCTCTATGTATATACTCTGACTAGGACGTCTTATGTAATCAAGTACGAGACGACTAAGAGTTCATTAACACCATATGATATACTTCCTTTCATGGACAACAATTTCTTTATATTCCATTTCCGGATAGGTATTAATTGGTTCATCGACATTGTAAAATATGATTCCCCTCACAGTTTTTTTTGTCGCATATCCACATTTTGTGAACCCTGAACTCGGAAAACACGTTTTTAAGAATGTATTTGGTGTCTGTAGATTTTATTTTGTTAGCACGATAACTTTCAAAAGAATTGACAGATTGGATTGACCGCTTTTGTATACTCTTTTAATGTCTTAAAATGAAAGTCAAGTTCGCTAGCAAACCATTTTGGACAACAATTTAGACCATTTTAAAAATTCATCATCATACTCATAAATTCGACCAACAAATTATCATTATATGACTTTTTTCAATACCAAAAATTAACAACCCTATAAGATTTATGAAATTCAGAAAAACGAATGAAAATTCAAATTTTAAAGAAAAGTCAATAGAAGAAAAACGTTGTTTTTGATAATTTTCTTGAAAAATATAAAATTAAAATTTTGAGCCTAATAACATGAGGAGATACAGAGAAAGTGATAATAAACAATTATTCGTTTTAAAAAGTTCTACAAATTCTCCTTTGATCTTTTTTTGATATAGAGTAAGTAGTTTTCGTTTTGATCGTGAAAAATATTCTTAACCCTCCGTTTACACTATGGTTCTTTTAAGAGACAAACGATTTTTCAAATTGGAATATCTCGTCTTTGAGAAATAATGGAAGTTTGGTCCTCCCGCCTCCCATAAAAAAACTAGGTTGTAAGAGGCTCATATTCTGTAAGTAGCATTGCATCCCGTTTATTTACCTCAGTGCAGTGCGCGGTCAAAGTGCGCATTGGTCCTTCAAGACCCACAGTGTAAACCGCGTTAGTGTTTTCGCGAATTAGTGAAGATTTGTTTTTTGTTTTTATTTTTATTTTCTCGTGTTTGTATGAGCAAAAAAAAGTTTTTATGTAATTCTGAACAGTTTTTCAGTGAAAACTAGGGGTGCCATAGTGAGCACACATTCTCATCACAAATCATGCGATTGCATTCGTTTCCCAACTCGCTTTAAGGAACACATTCTTGTCAAAGAACTCGCGCTTCACACTTTATATTTTATTTAAACATCATGTAAATTATTTATAATTATTTAAAAATTATAGTCATATTAAACTCTATACCTCGGTCCGGAACTGTTTATTCAGATATTACAAAATAAAGATAAAATATTTTTTCATTAACACAATTCCTAATTTTGCATTAATCTTTACTCACAGTTACCCTAAGCAATGTATTATTTCAATAAATGTATATTATTTTCATTCATAATATGCATTCATCTCATATATGCATAAGTAAATCTCATTCAAATCTTGCGATTTGTGTTAGAATTTAAAAAAATATATTTTTGATGCTTGAAACAAAAACTAATCATAATATTAAAAAATGGTCAAGAGAGAATTTGTAGATCTTTTAAAGACCAATAATTGAATCGCTGGCGATCAAAAGGGGGTACGCGTGGATTTAGCCTGAGAAGTTTTATTGTCCTGAAAGTTAATTTAAAGTCTTTCAATTTTTAATTTTAAAGACTTATACTTGTAGAGAATTTCAAGGCGCATCTTTTTTTCCTCTTGCAAAAATTTGTAGGTTTTGTAGTTTTTGAAGTAATTGATAAAAAGTGGATGTTTCGAATCCACGCGTAGTACCCCCTTTTGATCGCCAGCGGTTCAATTATGTTCTTATAATTTTCTCTGTATCACGCGTTATTTGGCTCAAAATTTGAATTTTCAATTTCTAAAACCATATTTTTTGGGTTCAGTGGGTCACAAAACGTGAAGATTTAACAAAAAATTAGGGGGGGAGGGCAAATTTTACACAAATATAATACAATCTCTGATTAGAATGTAAAAAGTGTGTAGTGGTACACATCGAGAACATTTTACCGTTGTGCGTCCTGCAGTAAGGTAGTTTGCGAAGAGCACCGTACTCATTTTTGTAAAAATTGTGCAAACTACGTTTTTCTAAGCATATTTGAATATATTTGTACAATAAATATGCATTACAATTCAATATCCTGCTTTTTCTATAAAGTTACCTGCATGAATCACTGTAAAATATTCTCACTTGTCAGGTCTTGAATAATTCAAATTTTTGAAGCCTCCGCCAATGGGTCCATATTTTTTTGAAGTTCATAGTCTAAGCTTTAAAACCTGGCAATGAGTTTTTTTTTATTGATTTGTTGCAAAATTATGAAATTTTTAATAAATATCGATTTTTTCAATTTTTTACGCAAATTTCAATTTTTATTTTAAAAAGTTTTTAACAATTGACATTAACAACAATTGAATCGTGTAGTAGACACTTCAAAACATAACTCTGAATTTTATCAGATTTTTTGAAAGACAAAAATTGTTAAAAAAAGTGGACAGGACATGAAAGTCTGATATGTGTAAACGGAAAGTGGGAAAAACAAGTGTGTAAACGGAGGGTTAAAATTCAAATTCCCATCAGCCAAAAAACTTGAGAAAGAAGAAAATATTACCAAAAAAAATAGTCTTATGGGGGCCTTACGAAAGTCCTATGGGCGTATTATGGAAGATTAATGGGTTCTTATGGGGCTTCATGGGAGGCTTATGGGGTCTTATATGGGTGTTATGGATTCTATGGAAGTCTTGTAAGACCTAATGGATCTTTAGGGGAGTATTATAGGGGTCTTTGGGAGTCTTATTGGATCCTATGGGAGTCTTATGTGGGTTTTATGGGGACCTAATTATCTTAATTAAAAAGACACGACGTCACATCTGATTATGAAATTTTAGTTCATTTGCATATTCATCACAGATGATGCTGTTAATCTAATATGAATAGTATCAATTAACATCCATTTCCTCCAAAAGAATATGATGATTATCAACTACTGAGTCTTCAACTGTGATGAGATCTTGTACAACATTCCGTTTTCTTAACTCTTTTATATACTGCATTGTGTACTGGTTAAAATCACACCTAAAAAAAAAAGTTTTATTTTATCATTTAAAACTTATTAATTAAAAACTACAATGTGTTTTCAAATGTTACCCCGAATCAAGTTTGAATCACAATAAGTGATAAGAATATCAAAGACAATTGTGTGAATTGAGAAGCAAACAAAAAAGTAAAGAGTTTATTTGTGAAATATCATGGCATATGATAACCCATATTTTTTTTTACTTGTAATTGTATTTTAAATTCTTCGACGATTTAAAAGATGTTTGAGTTGATGAAAATTTTTAATTTTTTAACATACCATATCTTTCAAGAAAGAAAAATAAATTACAGTGTTATTACATACATTTTGCTGAGGTCATCATATCTCCTTTTTAAATTTTTATGTAGTACTAATAGAATCGACAGCAATGGTAGTGTCGTAATCCTAAATCCTTGTTCAGTCAACATTGTTTCGATCCATAATAAATAAAATTGAACGTGTCTTGTCATTTCCAATTCGGAAGCAGCAAATTTTAGCACTTTTTCGACATATATACTTGGCATGTCGACTAACGTAAGTGAAACTACAAATTAAAAATACCATTATTATTTGTTGTATATCAAGCGAGGACTAGACCACTAGAATTGGTTTCTTGGGTCCTTTCTCACTCAGAGAGAAATCTCATATGTAATATTGGGTAACTACTTACTATCATGATAAGGAATGCTTTCCACGATCTGTCGTAATTGCGAAATCTCATTAAGTTTAAGCGCCATCATCAATGCTGAAATAATTAAAACAAAACTATATAAAAAAAACTAAAATATTCATGTTTTTTAATTGACAGGTGTTTGTCTGGGTAACAACCCAAGTTTTCTTTATATTTTGACTCTTGAAGGTAAAAAAATTATTTAAAAAAAAAAATACTTATAATCAGTAGTCGGGACGTGAAATCCTCTATCTAAGCTGTAGAGGGAATTTTTTTTATTGACAATAATAGAGTTATAGATCATCAAAATAGATGGTATCTGTACAAAACCCAAAATTTATGTACAGGGAATTTCTTTTACGGGTTTAGAATCAAATGGGAAGGATCGTTTTTTTCCATGTATAAAAAGAAGTCGTTTTTGGACCACCTTATTGTGCACATTGATTTAACATACCTTTGGTGTAATCTTTTTTCCGTAAAGCATTTTGTATTGCCTCGGGAGTTATTTCCATTTCCAATTCAAAAGGATCGAATACTATTCCACTATTCAAAGTATAAATTAGTAATCCTTCAGTCGTTACTGCGGCCCATGCTTGACCTAAATCAAGAGTTATGTTAATTTAGTGGTGCTATCATGTATTGGATCATGTTACGATTATAAGTGAAGAAAATACATTTTTTTAAGGGGGACTTACACACCTTTTCAAAACTTACATACGATTTCAAAAAATCAATTTTTTTGTTGCATTTTTCAAATTGGTATATACCTCTCTAAATCTAAATTAGTCGTAAGTTACTAACGAAATAGTGCCAAATCGTTTACTAATACACTTTAGTAAGCATTTTTACTATAAATTAGTTAAAAACTACTAATTCATAGTAAAACTAGCTGTCAAGTTGTATCAACTTTTGTATTCATTCAATGAGCACTTTGCTTCCTGTAAGCAAATATGATTTGCTTCCTCATAGAGGAAGCATTAAGTATTCTTTACATCAGCATTAAAAATACAATTAACCATAACTTTCTTATTTTTCAATTAAATGAATTAATCTTACAGGTCAATCGATTTTTCTCGACATAAAGAATATTCAATTTCCTTACGTCAACTCAAAATTTTGATTATTTGAAAACATAGAGAGAAAAATTAACTTTCAAAATTATAAATAAACATAACTTCCTCATTTTTCAAGGAAATGCATTAATCATATAGGTCAATCGATTCGTCTCGGTGAAAGGAATCTTCATTTCCCTTACACCAACTTTAAATTTTCAATATTTGAGAAGTTATAATAGAAAAATGAATTTTTCGAAAATTATAAAAGAACATAAAACTTGTAAAATAAAATATTTTGTTAAACCCTCATAAGAAATTCAACTAGGTATATAGTGAAATAACTATGCAAAATTTCATCAATTTATATCTACGCGTTTTCAAGAAATTGCTGGATCGTGATACACACACACGGACATATTTTCAGATCATCATATTAGATGTATTGCCCTTGAAATATGTTCAAAAAAACCTTTTTTAGGAAACTGGATTTTGTCACCATTACAAAGCTTCCTCTATGAGGAAGAAAAAGTACTAATTCAGTTAGTAACGGTAACTAAATGCTTTAGTTACTGTTACTAACTGAATATTTGGCACTATTTTGTTAGTAACTTATGACTAATTCAGATTTAGAGAGTATGTATACGATTATGGGAGAATAACTGAACGTACCTATTGTGATAATTTTTTTTTAATTTCTCAGAAAACATTTGGCCAGGTCCCTATACTACTTAAAAAATTATACTTTCATGAAGTTTGAAAAAAAATCAAGTCAAGATATCAAATACTTTAGTTTTTATCAAGTTTTTTCTCACTGTGGGGTGCAAATAATACATGTGTGTACGTTATGTCTTTATGATTCAAAACGAGAGTGGACTTTAATTCACAATATCAAAATGATATATATTATACATGTCGGAAAAGCAAAAAAAGAGGGGTGATAGATTTCTATACACTAAATCGGGATTCGTCATCACTGATTTATATTCTATAAATGAGTTTATAATATTAGCTTACCAGTCGGAGAAAACTGCAATGAAAATACTCGAATTTCTAATTCCAAACTTCTACTTGCCATGTCACCTTTTCTGACTCCAGGCAATCGCATTAAAACCTTGCCGAATCCGTTTTCTTCTCGTTCTTCAACCAAATTTGAATTCCCAAATTCAGTTAACTTTCGTCTATTGATGAAATCCTAAAGGAAAAAAAAACTATATATTAAAGGTAACAAGTATCAAAACAAAATAAAAATTTAAGAAGAGAGCTTTCATAAATAAAGTATTGTACAATCACTTATATAATGTATGATTTTACGCGAACACATTTCTATGTGTTCGCATGAGCCGAACTTTTTTCACATACTCACATCAACTGCATCCAGAGATCTATTTTGCGTAATTTCGAATTTTTTCAATAAAAGAGCTTCTCGAATACTATAAATGCAAACATTCTTCGACTGTCCTCCAGCGATTATACAAGTTCCATCGACTGAGTAGCTCAGTGAAGTAAATGCTCTGAAAATGATGAATAATTAATAATGCAAAATATTCATTAAATGAAGCTGGATGCAATTTAACAACTGAATCATTGCCATAAAGCGCAAATAAAAAAATTTTACACAAATCTAATACCTTCTCTGATGAGAATGTAAAAACTTGATACGTGTGGATAAAAATTTTTGCATTCCTTATTACTTTATTTTTTTTAATAAAACCGAATAATATATGGGCCATTCCATCAAAAATTTTTAATCAAAAATTTATTTCGGTCGAAATATTTTTTTTTGTGTTTTTTGGTCGAAAATATTGTACACATATATTTTTATTTCGAAATGATATTTAAAATTTCAGAGTTGTGAATTTTCAAATTTTTCACGCTCGAAAAATCTATCTCTAAATATTTGCGTATACGAAAAAAAGAATTCTATTAAAAAAATAAGTGGCTGCAGTAAAATCTAGAATTTTCTCTCAGCTTTTCAATAAGCATTACAAGTAATTCATTAGACCATTTGTTTATAAAAATATGACCTATTTTTATAAACAAATCATTTTTTTAAACTTTGAAACTATTAAAAAAAATTTTTTTTTATTGTAAAATGTACTTCAGATACTTTAGTCACTACTCCCAAAATTTGGGAATGGACCGTTGAAAATTGTGTCTGTAATGAATTTTTGAACTTTAGCTCTCGCGCTCGGACCAGAAGCGATCGCCTGATCCGGCCGGGCAAACGAACATCGAGCACGATCGTGCGTGGTCTGAACGCGAGAGCTAATATTCAAAAGTTTATTACAAACACAATTTTCAACGGTACATTCCTAAACTTTGGGAGTAGTTTTTACAGTGGCTGAAGTACGTTTTTCAATAAAGAAAAAATTATTTTAATAGTCAAAAAGTTTTTAAAAAGAAATTTGTTTATAAAAATAGGCCACATTTTTATAAACAAATGGTCTAATGAATTACTTGTAATGCTTATTGAAAAGCTGAGAGAAAATTCTAGATTTTACTGCAGCCACTTATTTTTTTAATAGAATTCTTTTTTTCGTATAAGCAAATATTTAGAGATAGATTTTTCGAGCGTGAAAAATTTGAAAATTCACAACTCTGAAATTTTAAATATCATTTCGAAATAAAAATATATGTGTACAATATTTTCGACCAAAAACACCAAAAAAATCTGCCCGCTTCGCGGGCACATTCTTATCGCGCGCTTGTGCCCTTCGTGAAGCTTGCACCTTACAGGATGTTTGTACCTATACGTTTTATTTAAATTTAATTAAATTATATATTTCTTACACATAATTCATATTTTTATCTATTTTTTTAAATTTAATTCAATTAAATTACAGCTTTGAATGCAAAACAAAAGTGGTTTAAAAAATTTACAAAATTCTCCAACTTTTTGAATTTTTATACAAAATGGTTGGCCAAGAAACTTGACCTTTATTTTATGACACTAAAAGAGTATACCAAAGGAAAATCCAATCGGTCAATTCTTTCGAAAGTTATCGCGCTAACAAACTAAAATCTACATACAGACAGACAGACACATTCGTAAAAACATGTTTTTCGGGATCAGGAGGTCCCAAAATGTGGACATTTTATGAAAACTGAGGGGGTCAAACTTTACACAAATCTAATATATTCTCTCTGATGAGGATGTAAACAATATTTCGCGCAAAATAAATTTTTTATTGTAAATTTTTTATGGAATGGACCATATCTATCTACTATTAGAAAACATTATAAAGACTTACTTTCCTTCCATATTTCTTTTTGCAGTAATAAGATCAGTACTAGATCGACCACTACCCAGATCTTTCTTTCCTTCGATGTTACCGGTTTGTGTTGCACTCTTGCAATCAAAAAAAGATATTTGGCCATCGAGTGTAGCAACAGCTACTTCTTCTCCATCGGGTCTATAGACAATAGACAAGCCATCAGCAGTCAACTGAATTGTTTCATGCATAGAACTACTTTCTATTGTGTTCCATAATTTTAGCGTCTTATCCCAAGAAACTGAGGCCAATGATGTACTTGTTGGACTTGGACTGAAAGCTAAACTGGCGACGGGACCTTCATGACCACTCAAAATCTGCAACAAATGATGATATAATGAATGTAGTTTTTAAATGTCATTAAGTTGTATCAACTTTTGTGCTCATTCAATGAGCACTTTGCTTCCTGGAAGCAAATATAATTTGCTTTATATATTTAGCAAATATGACATAGCTTACCTCCAGAAGAGTACCAAGCTTAACACTCCACAGATAAATTTCAAAAACATCCTGTCCACCAGCAGCGAGTAACTCATCGCTGGCATCCAAAGCTAAACATGAAAACTGAACTGGTTTTGGTGACGTAAAGGTTTTGAAATTTCGGTAACGTATTAAGTCATAAGCTCGAATCGTCCCATCCAACGATGCAGAAACAAAAAACTTTTGATTTCGACTGAACAGAACTCCGGATACAGAAGAAACATGTTCCTGGAAAGTTACACTGCAGAAACCAGTAACAGTATTCCACAATTTAACTTTTCCATCATGGCCACCAGTAACTATATATTGTCCACTTGGATTGTAACAGAGACAAGTCATATTACTGCTATGTCCCTGCTGTTTAAGAGCATAAGTTTCACTTTGCCACTCCCAAACTAAAAGCTGGCCTGCCTCTGCGCAGCCCAGCGCAATCCAATCGCCAGTGACGTTGATAGAAATTGTAGAAATGTGCTGATTCGCAATACTAAAATATTTAAAATACAGTTACTTACTTCTCAAACAATTTTCACTTAAAAGTACAAACTGAAATATAGGTACTTTAAAACTGGATGTATCACTAGAAGATAAATAAAGAAAACAAATAATACCTAAGAGAATGTATAACGGTAACGTTTGGAAGTTCGTAGAGGAAAAAAGCTCCGGTATTGAAACCAACAACAAGAATTCGATTTTTTGCGTGATAAGCTGCAGCAGTCAGAACTACATGATTCTTGTCTTCCTTTGTTACATGATCCGCCAAATAATGTCTTCCCAATCTTTTATATTTGAGTTTTTTTATGTTAACTGTTTCCGATATTTCTGTTTTCAGACTATTTACACTTGAATCTGCAAAAAAATTATCAGAAGCTGTATCACTCTTATAATATGATGTACAAAATTCCTCGCAATGTTTTGGAATTTTTCTACATTTTTATTAGACTAAAATTAGTTTTAAATTATATTTTATATAATATATGTTATGAAACTCTTTTAAAATCCTATAAATTCTCTTAATTCTCTCAGTTATTTTATAATTTCTCTTAAATTTTATACAAAAAAAAATCATTGAAACCTTTATAATTAGTTTTAGCGGAAAGCTCATAAAAAGCCTTTAAAAGGCTCTCATAGAAAAATTAAATTGGTCAAGTTTAGCAAAAGTTATGATTGATGGAGTTAAAAATTTGAGCCCCTGTATGGTGACAACCAGTTGTACTAGAGTTTTTTCCATTGGGGGATAAAAGAGGTCCACTAGGACTAGAACTATGTGGAGTTTCAAAAATATTGAAGACAACAGAAATTTAGGCTGATACGCTTGACTGTCCCATATAATGTATATAAGTCGGGAGTGAAAAGTATACTGCCTATCATACCAAGCCTTGATAATGGATCCAAACTTTCCTTGGGATGTACATCGTCTTCTTCCTCGCTAGCACTTTCCGCTAGTTTACTCTTTTTTAATGGACAGTGATAAACGACGAAATCATCTGGTTCTATGGAACATTCCCATAAGCATAAATGTCCATTCCTAAATAAAAAAAAAAATAAATAAAGAAAATACTTGTCAGTACTAGAAAAGACATCAGTATAGAACGAGGATGTTTTTATCATACCTACTGACTGTAGAGAGATCATAGTTATCCTTTTCAAAAAAGCACCCTACAATTACATCCGAATGACCAGTAAAAGTGTAACTTTTAAAATTGTTCCATTTTTCCAAGCTGTACAATCTAGTAGACGTATCTTTCGAGCCAACTGCTAACAGCTTTGAATCGAACGACCACTGAATACAAGTCGTATCATCTGTGGCTCCAGAAAAGGTCCCTTCCATAACAAGTGGATTATATTCTCCAGATTGCAAACCAGGTGCACTGAATATAAATACTAAAAAAAACAAGAAACATAATTTTATTATCTAACGGAATGTCTATTAACCCTCTGAGTCTCTGACTGCGCACATTTTCTAGCATCCCGTTACCTGCGCCCTGAGTGTGTAGTCTAGCCACACATAACTTATTTCAGAGGAAAAAAAACTGTTCAAAATTAATATTTTTTTTTTACCTTTTCATGAGTCAAATGAAATCTTGAGAATGCCAGGAATACACCTGTTCAAGTTTGATACTGATATTTTAATTAAGTAAATAGCTGTGAAATTGCTCTGACTAACAAATTGGGCCACTTCGTTTATGAAAGACCTCTTACTCCTTAATTTTTAACAGTAATAACATAATTATTCTAAGAGTATGACACCCCTTGCATTATTTTATTTGTTAAATTCGCTGTCTAATGATGTACCCTGCTTAAGAAAAAAATGACATTTTGTTTATTAAAAATCCAATTGAAAACATGGTGACGGTATAGCCCCCCTCCCGCTCTACCCTACGTCATTTATATAATGAATTTTTTATAAATAAGCAATTTATATTATTATTTCAAATTTTTAAAGATTCCTTAAGTCTTTTTTATAAACTCGATATTTGAGAACTCATTCTCGAAAAACATTCTCTTACAATTTTATAAAATTAGGGTGTGACCATTTTTCAAAACGATTGCTGCCCCCTTTTATGCTCATTTGGAATATACTTCTCTACAATATTCTCTTGCCATGCGCAAGGGGCATGTTTTATGAAGAGTTCAATTTTGGAGTATCTTGATCCAAGCTAGTGTTCAATTTACGGGAGGCGACTGTATTAACATATGTATGAAAGTATTTTATAGCTTACCCATATTTTGCTTGCAAGCTGCAAAGTGCTTTCCATCCGGTGAAAACTTGATACTGTTCACTCGTTCATTAAAACGATACTTGTGAATTATCATTTTACTAACCATACTGATAAAATGTCCCTCGCCCTCTGCAAATATAATTGTATCACAGTTAATCAATCTATTCACTTTTAATGAAATTAAAATTAATCTCAAAGAAAGTACCATTGTCAGTGGCGTGAAAAAAAATTCTTTAAAATATGCCTTTTTCACCGAACTATCCTGCAAAAAAGGTCAGATTGAAAAGCATTGCTTCGCATTCAGGAGATTTTATCTTGCATTCCGCTTTTCGACAACTTCGTATTGGACCGGAAGCCAATACTTTTTAATGCGACAGTTCGTATACAGGGTGCGCCATGTTTTATGCGTCTAAATGCGAAAGTGATAAATTCTACGTTCAATGCGAGTTAATGCGAGATTTAGATCTTGATTCAATAGTACTGAATACAATTGAATTCGAAGTAGAAAATTCGTGATGACCAAGTATTGGATCGCATTGAATCGCACTCAGGAAATTTTTTCCTGAAAAAATATTGATATGGATTGGGGCGCATTAATATTTTTAACTGTGGTGAATGTGTGCGAATCCCGTTTTTGACCTGTTTATAGGTTCTCACGAATTAGGACGCATACGAACGCATTGACCAAAAGTTGAAGCGTTTGCGCGCCAATGAGTTCCGTCGATTTCAAATCGTACGCATTCAAACAAAATAGGAGAAACATACATATAAATTCGTGCTGACGCATTGAATAAAATTCGCCGATTTCAAAATTGTCCGCTGTATTTGTACGCATAGAAAGATTCAAAATTGAAACCTGCCTTGTCGCATTTACACTTATTGACACACTGCTCCAATGCGTCATCGGAAGAAAACAGGATTCTTGGGGTGTCTCAGTCTTTTCAATTCAATGCGTATGAATTCTTTTTTTTTTTACTGGGAATTGAAAGCCGCTTTGCGACAACCTCGCATTCAAAGTGCAAAATTTGTTAATTCCCCTCCCACTTCTCAATCTAATTGCAAAGTTGAGAAAAATATTTCTAAAGCTTGTACTTTTCTCGATAACATTCTTACAGCATATTAACACATAATTTAAAACAGAAGAAAGTATTACCTTAGACAAACAATTATGGTTAAGAAGAAAACTTGTAAAACTAAAAATAAAATTAAAGAATCAATAAGAAGAAATTTTAAAATATTGAGATAATACCTTCGTTTACTGCAAGTAATATGTAACCATCTGGTGATAAATCCATTACATTGTAGTTATATCTGCTTTCTACAGGAAGTGTTACTGATTTATTACTGCAAATAGAAAAATACAAATTACATGAAAAATAATTAACACATGAGATTTCAGATATACTTCAAGATCTTTATGGTATATACGTACTTTTTGAGATCGTATATTGTTATACGGTTCCCAACTGGACTGATAACTGTGGCCCCATCGGAAGAGAAGATTACATTTCCTTTCCGGTAGACAGTGCCAAGCAAATTACTAAACTGTTAAAACAATAATAAATCAAGTTCAGGATAAATCATTTTTTGACATTCTCAGAAGAAAGCGATGAAATACCTTAAGGTCATGTGATAATAATAGGACGAAAAAAAACTTGGTTGATTTTATCGATTTTTAGTTTCTCAAGCTTAGTGTTCAATATACGAATAATTTAGTACCGAAAATGGAAAGAATGGTAGAGGAGATGGTCATACACATCTTTTGGATCATATGTATAATGCATATACACAAGAACAATTGATCAGAACGTTGTACATATTAGATCTGGACCAACTGATGAAAGTTTAACCAAATTATTTAAAAAATTTTGAAAAATGTAACGACTACAAAACTTCCTCTATGAGGAATTAAAAATTGAGTTTTCTTTTCTTTTCAATAAGAATGATACTCATGAATCTCTAAAAAATATATTAAATGTTTAATTTATGAGAAAATTCATTTCCTACACTTGCAGAAAAATAAAGCTATTTTCCCAGCCCGGGTGAAAAAAGTATGAACCTACACCTAACATGTTTAATCCACAATATTTTATTTTATATCCAAACATTCGCTGTAAACAAAATTATATGTCGATTTCCTACTTGTTTTAGGAATTTTATAAAAATTTGTAAAATGACTTCGTGCAGCGTAGTGAATTGAATTTACCAAGGATCTTGTAATATTGTCACGATCTGTGTAGAATTTTTAAAGTTTATGTTTGGATTTTCACAAGATTTTGTAAATTTACCTCCTTCAATATGAGTAGTTTTATTTACTACATTGAGTGACGATTTTACACAAGAACAAGAATTCTTGGTAAATTCACTACGCTTCACGAAGTAATTTTACAAATTTATATTTAGATTATAAAAAAAGTAGGAAATTAAATAGAAATTTTTGTTTCTTTTACAGTACATATATTATACTTTATTTAGAGTTACTGATACAATCTGACTTTTCCAGTTATGTGTTTAAATAAAAAAAAATTTTTTCTCACCTGAAACGTATACTTCATTTTGATGTATCAAGGTAATTAAAGTGACAACAATTAAGGACATCAATAATTTCGGTATGTTTTCTTAATTAAACCAAACTTAACAACACGTGTGGGCACCATAAAATACACAAACAATAAGGCAAGCTACGCTACACCGGTAAGAAGAGCCAAACATAGAGATATAATGGTGCGTTTACACCTCGGCCTGCCCGACCGGTGCAGGCAGCAAGTACATGAGAGTAACGGAGATAGAAAGTTCTTTTTGTCCAGTTTTTCAATCTCTATCTCTTTTACTCTTATGTACTTTCTGCCTGCACCTAGAGTTCTTAAATTCTCGAGAACTTAAATTCAGGTTATATGACCGAGAATATGACAGAATTTATGAGAATTTAAAAGAATTTAAGAGAATTTAAGAATTTATGATTTGTAGAAAAATTGTTATTGTTTACATTATTTACATAGTTAAATTTTAGTCATTTATTAGCTAAGGCATATTTAGGAATGTAACATATGCAAAACAACAGCTTACTAGTTAACTAAAGCCACAAAATTCATCTTATAATAAACGTTACTTTATAGGTTATGTTACTGACTAACATAACCTATACTCTGCACACATTTATGACAGTTTTTTCATTTACTACTTGTGTAAAGCTGATTAAGAAGTAATCGAAGTACAAAAAACAGTTTATTACACTTTATCGGTTAATTAATCAATAATTATCTCCCTTGTCATCAAAATCTCTAAAATCATAAGTTCTTATAAATTCTTAGAGAATTTAAGTCTCGGTTATATTCTCGGTTATATTCTCATTCTCGTTACCGTTCTCGAAGTAATATAAC
>UCOK01009698.1:0-17039 GCA_900474325.1 Synergus umbraculus | reverse complement strand
GAAGAAAGATGCACAATCGAATTTTAAATATAGATATATCCTTAAAAAATTATAATTCGAAAATTTTATTAAAGCTCGGCTTGGGCTGTCCGGCGCCGTCGGGGAAACCAGCCACCAAAGGTGGTAAGAGAGGGGGAAGGCAAACTACTCATTTACTCAGGCGTGGACATCCCTGCGATAGGGGAAACTAGGTACAAATTCTCTATTGAAAAAGGCAATATTAAAAATAAAACAAATTGAACTATTCAGATCGATCATTTAAATTATTTGAAATTGTGTAATTTTTATTTAGAACATTAACATTTTTTTATTTAAAACGAACTTATTTAATCTTGCATAATTAGATTAATTGATTTCTGTAATGAGACGCCTAATTCTCCCGATTCTCCGTCACGTTCGTAATTCCAGTAATGTGAAATATTCATGATCGAATTTTTGGTGGAAGGATAACGGTAATTAATTATTAATAAGTATACTTGTAGACTTTGATTCAAATATTATTGTGGCGATATTGGGAAACTAACTAATGCATGAAATATTGATTTGTAATTATGAAATGTTTTTATGTTTACTATTCATTTAACTAATTGTTAAAGAGACACTTTGTTATAATATGTGAACATCGCGTTATATAATATCATTACAGTAAACATAGAGCATTGAATTATTATTTTAGCTATGTTGATTCTGCCTCAACATTTGTTTTCATTCAGCAAAGTGGTTCTGATAAGTGGTAAAAGATTTTTGGATAAAATCGCGGTTCACAGATACATTACGCTTTAGTAGGCATGAGCGTTAATGGCTCAAAAATGTGCGTAGCGCATGTTATTATTAGCAGTTTTTGTAATTGAATTCTGAAGTAAATTTATCTCTTAAGACTAGAAGATAAACACATTTTATGTGTGCTTGTTTGAAAACGGGTTTAAAATTTGTTTTTATTTAGTTTACAAGTTAGATTGAAAAAGGACATTAATTTTTTAAAAAGTTGTTTGTCAACTTAAGTGTGTAAACAATGAACCTTAAAAAAACGAAGAATCGTGTGCTGGATGTCATAACCATGAACAATTCACAGCCGTTCCGGCTCCTGAAGTCGAAAGCTTTACGGCGCTACGTTGTGGCACAATTTATGTGAGTCGAGTATCCAGTATTTCGGTCAAATATTTCATAACCAATGGTATAAGTCTATCTTTAAGTCCGACTGAAAAATATCTCCATTTCGCGAAACTTATTGGCTCTGCAGCGGTAGATTGCCTTCGTACTGAAATCCGAGCTATGTTCTTTTCTATCCCATTATCTTACATGATGGTTTATATTTTTATTTTAAGTTATCTTCTTTTATGTGAAAAATTCCAAAATGTCAATTTTGCATTTTTTCTCTTCCTACTTGCAGATCAATAGTGTGGTTGGTCAATTGAGGAGGAAAATTGTCACCAAGGTGTAACCTATTAATTTGGGGATCACAGTTATTTCATCTTCTTAACTGAAGTTATTCAAGCTATTGTTATAGAAATCTACTCGCAGGTAGACGGACATCAAATTAAATGCCGCTTAATCTCGCCTGAGTATCATCTCTTCTCCTCGAGCCCCAAATTAGAATAAGTTACACACCACGCTATAAACAATAAAAAAATCACACAGAACCGTTAGCGCATTCTATCACCTTGTTTTAACCAATTTGATTCACTCTGAGATAAAAGTTTTATCTTCAATCTAATTCCGTAAAGACTAAAGCATGGTATGACAATTTTACTGTCGTCCAAGTCGAACAATCAGAAGTTAAAGAACGATCGCTGGTCGCCAGCCTTCTCGTCACATCAGATGTCCCTACTATTTATATTTTAGCAACGATGATAGGTTTCTCCTTCTACGTCACATTCATTCAATTTGAATTAATAATATCCGCGAAATACAAAATACATGTCACATAAGATAGCTATGAATTCTTTCATATTTTTGGAATTGCTAGTGACAAGGACTGGAGGGTTTCATATTTTGAAAAAGGATAGTATAAGTTCAGAAAATTAATTTATAGGCTGAGTCAGAAGAAGCAAGTAAATACTTGAGACAATTATTCCTAACAATAAGCTAACCTTCCATATTCCTTTCTTCCTTGTAATGTTACAGTTTTTGCAATTCACAGAAGTCGCAATTCTCCACGAATAATAATCCTTTATTAAAAAATAGATGACCTGTCGAGTGTCCGCAGTTTATTTGTGATCTGATTGGTTGAGAGATGCTCACGTGGGATCATTACAAGTGCGTAACATGAAGTACTCATATAGGCGCGCGAAGCGCGATGTTATGTTCTAGTTTAAGTAAAAGGGACAATTAGCATTTCCGAAGTCACTGCCTCACGATTTCTCGTTCTATTATTATTTTGTAATTTAATTTGACCAAATTTTTCATTTCTTCTCTTGTATATATAATTTTCGCGATGATCCACAACACCAGAAGAACGTCAATAATATCGATAACCAAGAAGTTCAAAAAATTCATATGATTTGATGCTTTCGACTTGAGAATATTCAAATATTGCCGCCAAACACCATATCCGTTCATTGATGCCAACTGTTAACTCTCCTTCGTCATGATGATTCATCTTGCCTTTTAGGTTGCATCATCTTGGCTTGAGAAGGATTCGTTTTTAATCTCCAGCATGGCTAATGAGACCTTTGTAGCACAGAGCTCGAATTACTATAATTTTCATTTAATGCCTCTTCTGAGCAAGATTCGTATGATAACCTGATAAGTCTGACAAGCCTGATAAGTCTAAACACTATTTTCAACTGTATCGTACAATTATTCTATTTGAATTCTTGAAGAAAGGCGTGCTATTTTCTACTAGCATCCTTTCAAATAATAGTCGAATCAACTTAAAAAAGTTAATCAATGTTGAATTAATATGTTCTCATTGATTCCATATGAATGATAGGAGGATGATCGATTTGGGCGGTTTTTGGCTGAATTTATTTTTGGATCAAAAAATACATTTTATTTAGTAGGTAAATACGAACAATAATAAGTCGATTCCACCCTAAACAGACCACCCTCGCCCCCGCACTTTCCCCCCGCCATTCACCCAAAATACTGAAAATGCCATAATTTGCTACATACTGTGTAAAATAACTAAGCTTGATTAGCAGACTTGATCAGGGTATCACAGGGTTTTTTGGTCGCTGATTCTGAATTCAGATCAGTTAATCCCTATCATTTGAAGGTCATTTGAAGGTCAAATTGAAAAAAAAACTGAACAAGAAATAATATCACTCGTATAATAATATAAATCGTCATCCATAGTACTTTTTATGATATCTCTGTGATTCCGGTAGACTTCCTATTCTTCAGAATTAGCCTAATCTTAATTCAAATTTTATCAGTGAAAGGAAAAATTTCAATAAGGCGTAGGAACATTTGTTAGATTGCGATCATTTGCGGCACTCCATATACCTGAATTATACGAGGATTAGTCCATCATGGTAGCAGTATATTGATATTCAGAAGTAGGAAAACGATAAATATATCTACGAATTCAGATAGTAGAATTTTATAAAAGTATTAAATCTTCTCTTATTTTTAGTAGATATTCGCTGATTTATATTGAAATTGTTATATCTATAATTAAGTTTGTCCTTTCCTGTCCTATATTCCAGTTTCTTAATATATTCAACTGAATTATATTTTATTCTACTATATATCGTACATTTTATTATGATATTATATCTTCTCTTGTTCCATCAGTATTTTCTTAATGATTCACAATATTATGGAATAGGACTTTACGTCTTTTTATTCCCACAGAGATAAATGAATTACTTTTGATGGATGTACTCAGAGTTCTCAGTATTTTTTATAATTTTCTCGGTCACATTCTAACTTCCACTTCATTATTTTAAAGCACGAAACAATTGTTTCTCGAAAGCATTGTTCTTTCTTTACTCTTTTTTCAACCTTAAGTTGGGTCACGCAAGACTTCAACGCTTTCGCTGATGAAAAGGTTACCTTCGTTACCGTAAGAATCTAACTGTTTTTGCATGTGCCTAGGGCGTTAAAAACGTGCTTTTACTCAAGTCATGCGAAGAAATTCATAATAACGTCTAGTTATATGTATACTCCATTTAATCAGAATTATTTGTTTAGTCTAGAACTAGAAGTGGGTAAAAGATATTAGAAACATTTATGCATTGGGTTATGATGAGTATTATAAAATTCCCCAATGAATACAAGTGAAAAAAGACGCTTTTAGAATCTTTTCAAAATATCCTTTCGGACGTTTGCACATTGAGTTGTCAGATGAACCGAAGATAATGAAAGATTTCTTTTGGTAATGTATATTTTTGCTCATGTAATTTGCGCAGGTATCGAATTTTTCAATCGATACAGCACTACTTATAACAAACGTCAGATTGCTTTTCGACGTTTTATGTTCTGCATTTCGTTCTGATGGTTAAACAATAACTTTGCTAGAGATTTAAAAGCAAAAAGATGACAGAATTAGAAATACGTTTAAATCAATAAATTATATAATAAATAATAAATATTTATTACCTCGCACCTGTATTAATGGCGCCACGTTGCTACTGAAACTTGGGAACGTGTCTCGCCCGGCGCAGATCTCTAGAAAAAACTAATTTTAACTTCTAAAACCCCAAAATTATTTGAGGTACTCGTGAAAACTAGAGGGTTACAAAAAAAGAGTTAACAAAATTAAAATGCTCCAATACTGAAGAATGGTTTTAGCTATTGCGGTACTGTACAATAATGTTTAGTAGGAGTGTGTCACTTCGTACTTAACCAGTATACTTATGGAAAGGTTTACCTGATCGAGGGCTTTTACCCTCACAACAAAAATTATGCAAATCTTTACAGATCATTTTACATTAAGTATGGAACACAAATTCTGGGCACATTCTCATCGTGCTTTGCACTCTGTTTTATATATTCTCCACTTACATATTATTAACCCTCATTTATCCTTACGCGACGTATTTTAGTAGACGTTGTTAGCCCACGGGGGTCAAAAATACCCAGCCCAGATTTTCAGGCTTGTATCTCGGCTACAAATCAGTCAATTTTTTTCATTGGATAGATTTTTTGTGCTCTAAAAGAGTATACTAAACAGAAACTTTTTAAATAAACATCGTGAAAGTTGTATAAGATTAGAAAAAAAACTTTAATTGAAAAACTTGAAATATATATTTTTTTAATTATGCCATTTCGACTTATGAGGATAAAAGGGTTCATGTATAGATTTTCTGAAAGTTCAAGAGTCGCATATTAGATGATATAGGTCAAATAATTATCGGTTGAATAAGTATAATTATTTCTTTATGTAAAAATTGCAAAAAATTTCAAAACCTGCAAAAATATTACTTGACACAAAATCATGCAGTTTGTATAAAATTACGTCAAAAATAAAGGGAAATCAACGAAGTACATAAAAAAATGAGTAATTTGTTGAATTTTCAGAAATATTCGAACGCGTGTAAAATGTTTACAACACTTCGAGTTCAAGAACACGTCAACAAGTTTGATTTTGGAAAATGCGAAAAATATTGATTTTTTTAAATTTATGTTAATCTTGAAGTAGCAACAACATCAACGCCTGAACCAAACATTCATAGTGATAAAGTGCTTTTGTATATCTATTCCGGTGTCCCACCACCTATGAAAATTCCGGTACTGGGTGATAAAGGACAACAAAAGAAACAGAAAAGTCCTGTAGCAAAATTTAATTTGGGCCTTAGTTTGGGTACAGTAAAGCTTCAAAGTTGACAATAATGAACCAATCAGAAGCGAGATTTAGCAACCACTTGTTTGACTCATAAGTATTCAGATAGTGTGTGTAATGGCGGTTCACTTCACGCTTCTGATTGGTTCATTCTACCCAACTTTGAAACTTTACTGTGCCCAAACTAAAGCCCAGATCAAATTTTGACACAGGACTTTTCTCTTTCTTTTTTTGTCCTCTATCGCCTAGTATCATGTTCATAGGTGGTAAGACACTCTATATTGGTATATAAACTGTGTTCATATGAACTCCTAGAACCGATTTAATTATTGCGGATCGATATAGCAATCAATTGAATCACTTCAGTGATTAATTCGATTAAAAAAGTATTTGTTGCCGTCTTTGCCTTCTTTGGATCTTGTCTTCAATTGCTAAATCATCTTCTAATGTTTCCTTTAAATTCTATATCATCTTCTAAACTTGCCTTCATTAACTGGATCATCTTCTGATCTTGCCTTCATTGGCTATAGCCAATGAAGGCAAGATAATATAATGTTCTGATTGTCCCTAAATTGGCTAGAAAATCTTCTAACGTTACACTTAATGGATAGCTCCTCTGCTAATCTTGTCTTTAGTGGCTGTATCATCTTCTAATCTGGCCATTAGTTAAAACTGTTAATTTGTATGTATTTAATACTTTGTGGTAGTAGAAAAGAGACGGAGTCAAATAGTTTTTTTTAGAGTATTAAAAACAAATGTTGTAATGTTGAATAAATAAAAAAATTAATCCATTATTAACGTTATAATCATGTAGTTTCTGTAATAAGCCTCCAGTAAAAATACCTTTATATAAATATTGAAAAGATAAAGGAGATGAGTTGTGAAAGATATACAAAATGTAATACTTTTTAAAGGTAACTAGATCTTTGTTTCGGTATAAGAATAAATATATTTTATAACCGCATAAAAAAATCCATGTTAAATGTATCACGGAATATGGTGCGAGATATTTTACCTCAGTAAAAGACTTCATTGTGTAAATAAAGCGAATCTTGAAGAAAATTTAAAGGGATGAAACTGAATCGAGAATGTTCAATAAACGTAGTTAGTGAATTCTTGCTTGCATAGAGTCGTAAATGAGAAATAGCTGCTTTCTTCGACTTACATCAAACACGAATTTTCTATTCAACAGAACTCTGAGCACGCAGCTAGGCTCACCAATATTGGAAATGCATTTTTCTGTTTCGAGTTCAAGCTAATAATCTTAAAAAACCAATTTGAAGTTTTTAACTTTAAAAAAGTTCTTAAAATTATTGAGCCTTTTACAAAATGTTAAGTTTTTAAAAAGTTCCTTGAAATATTCTGCAATCGATTGAAGTTACTAATTTTCTTTGAAAATTTCAAAAATCTAAACAATGTTGGCATTTTTTTATTTTAAAAAGGGCGCCATCAAAGATTTAGCTTGAGGGCTAATAATCTAATGTAAGCTAAGGCCGGCCACTTTAACTACACCAAACTCCTGCGTTATGTCACTTCCACTTTATGCGCTTCTTAAAATTTTCGGCAGCACTCGTTGCTTGTATTCTTTGATAAGATAGCCGAAGGTCAGGAAGTCTTCCCTTGCCATCGTCAGGGACCGTACTTAAATTACATAACAAAGGGGGGAAGGATCAGGAGACTCCGTTACGACTTGTTATGGTAAGAGAGGAGGGTTATATCAGTCATGATCTAATTGTTCGAAATTCGAAAATTAAACAAATAACTCCCAGAAATTAACGTAAAATCGATTTATGAATTTTTATATACGTAGAAGTCTTTACCTGCAAAGTACGTAGATACTAAAAAACAAATACTAAAAATTTCCATTAATTTCAAGTCCCATATCATATTATTTCTCGAAACCAAAAATTACGTACAATAAGGGGGGGGGGGTAGGGTAAAAATATTTTGGTAGGGATAGTTACAGGGGTGAGGAGGGTCTTAAAGTAGGCTTAAAATGCGTTAAGTAATTTAAGTATGGTCCCTTATATAAATTATAGGAAGCGTATCATGGCTATTTCAGATCATATCTGAAAAGTGACATTGGTGAGGCGGGAGGTAAGTGTACTTCGAAAGTTTTAATAATTGAATCTAAATTCACTTTTCACTAAGGTCGTCAAATTTCCAGTTGATAGCATTCCGATCAATAACTTATCTACTATTGGAGAACACCAGGCGAGAATGCCATAGGAATTCCATTATTGCATAGTTCCGATCCCTGTCCTAGTCTTTTCGTCAGTTAGACATTTATATATAGAGCGACTCATAGAATTGGAAAATCTATATTAAATTTCTGATGGCTTAGATCTCTTACTTATGAATGTGCTTTGAACCAGCTCCATTCCTATTGAATCCAGATCCATTGTTATAATAAAAATTGATAAAAATCCCTTGGCTAAAAATTAAAAAAAGTTTTTAATATTATTCTTATTATTATTTAAATCCCATCACATATATGTATGTATATGCACATTACTTTTTTGAAAGCTATTCATTATTTAATATTTACTGTAAATTGGATAAAAATATTGAATATTATTTATTATTACTAACTCTTACAAATCAACTACTTTTTTCTTTTCTGATATAAGATCTGTCATTTGAAAAGGATGATCGCAGTAATCTTTAATCATTTAATTTTCATCATATTTATTATAAGAAAAAATGAATCACTACTTTTAGTGACAATTATACAATAAATTTATATTACTTAATACATTTAAACTTATCAAGAATCGAGAAGTAAACCGTAATGGCTACTGCTAACACCTTATTAGTTACGCGCAAGTTTTGTATCTGTAGTGATCAGTGCTCAATTGCTCATCCCTGCCTTGGCATGAGCAGTTTCAGTATGCACCGTATCTATTACGGTGTGACACCTGAAAAGTATTCACCGATACTGACACCGCTCTAGCTGTTACCGGTCCAGTTCTGGCAGTAATGGTTACTGACAAAACCGAAACGTTTCAGCGCGTGTGCAGTTTAACACGAAAGCTCTGATAAAACAAGTAATCAGCTGATTCTGATCATGTGATTCTATTGATGCGCCCCCTACCGTAAGCTACACTGATAGAAGCGGAACCGATTTTAGCAGTAACCATTACTGCCATGATCGGAGAGGTGCAGGTAAGGGCCGTTTCAGTCACTGCGGCTCCCGAATTGGTTAGCGCAGTAATAGTTACGCTGTAAACAGTAACGACACGGTTAGGCACCGCAAAAGACACTGCAGAGAAACTACAAAAATTTATCTGCGTAACGTTTACGGTCGTCGCAGTAACCATTACGATGATAGCGGTTACTTCTACGGTTTACTTCTCTCCGTGTATTTATTGCCGAGCAAGGTCAGCACAGTAAAGCCTTCATAGAAATGACAATGACTTGAGCCTTCTTGCCGCTCAGTGAATATTAGTCATCTCGCAGCTGTCAATATTTAGTTTCTTGACTTATGGAAGTGAAAATGTCCGCCGTTTTTAGCATGTAACAATCTCGCGCTTTTTTGGGACTACAAAAGTGATTTTTCGCAAAACTGATGAGTCAGCATAGTTTGTTCATTTCTTCTTTCCTTTTTGTGCTACCAAACAACTCTAAATTTACCCTCTTTTGCCTTTAAAATCTCGAGTTCAAATCCATCTGATGTAGTTTTATCTTTCCACAGATTTTGACAGTTGGTTGTCAATTTTTACTTTCAAATTCCATTGCCCAATTATAAACTAAAATAACTTTGGCAGTTTCTGTGTGTTTAGAAAACTGTCCATTATTATTATTACTATTTTTTTTTGTAAATTATACTGCTAGTTGTAATTTGTGGAATAATCTGAAAAGGGTTATGAACATATTAAAAACAAATTAGTATTATAAATGCTTGCTTGTAGGGAAAAGAGTGTTTCTATCGTGTATATTAAAGACCAGAAAATATAAAACTATTGAAATAAAAATAATCTGGTGGTAATTGGTCGAGAGTTCAATTAATTTTATTACTTTAATATTGTCTTGTACACATACAAACAATAATGTAAAAAATATGGGAAGACTTGGAAGATCGAGCGCCCTGGGGACGCGCATCCCAATGGACGTCGAGTTTCCCGCTCGGATGCGCTTGATATTCTCACTTCGGGCTCGGTTTAATTTAAAGAGTAATGCATATAAATAAAATTTGATTATAAGTGCACTTAAAAATGGAAACTAATGTAACATCGTTAATTAAAAAATAAATAATCTCCACTCTTTCTCATAACTTCTCCGTTTTACTGAAAACCTTGAAAGATTCTTGAAGCGGGATGGGAATATCAATGAAACACTATAATAGAAGAAGGTGGGTCGAGACCGTGTACAAAGTATTTGATACTAATTATATTGTAACCTGGTTTAAAAAATCAAATACAAAGGGTTTCATGAGGTACCCTAGGTGGTAAAGAAATGTGTGGCGTAGCCCCAAAGCGCGGGGAGTACGAGAAGGCGGAGCCCCCCGAAAGTAAAAAGTCACTTTAAAAGAATAATGCAGACAAAGCCAGCTCGCTGTTACCTATCATTTGGAAGTGTCTGAGATAACCTACTTGACGAATCTACTTTACCTATTTTAGGCTTAATTAAAATTTTCCTAGTTAGGTGGCGCGTACCAATTTGTTCTACCTGATCAGCAGTGTAAGGGGTTTGATGTTCTTAGGTCAAGAAGATGCAAGTTCTTCTTTTTCTTCTTCTTTTAGGTAGCCAATAGGCGACCTCATTGGCACTGTACGTGCGATTCATATCGCTCTGTACATCTAGCCACGAACTTGTGTTGGGTTTCACCCAATGATGTCTCTGTAACAAAGGAATGTTCTCCCAACAGGATTACCAAGCCCCGAAGGGAGAGAAAAAATTGCGTGCGCATGCACTCTGTGAAAGCGGGCGGCATATTTGAATTTTAAAAATTAAGGTCTAAATTAAGATGCAAGTTAGCCCATTAAATCGAAGTGCGCATGCCCATCAATAGAAATAATTTTTTAGTTTAAAATGCGCATGCCTTGCCATATAACATACTTTTTCCTGATTATTTTTCGCTTCTTGGAGTGCGCATGCGCCGCAATAGAATTAGTTTTCTTGAAAAAAGGGATCCTATTAGACATATAGAATACAGGCATCGAAAGGTGTTCTTTCGGGGCATGTGTTACAAAAAAAAAAACCTTCAATTATTCTGCAGACCTTAGGTAATACATGAACGACCCTTTATAGAAAGCATATGTTAAAAGTATAAAAACATTCGACGTTTATGTTACCTTACTTCACAAAGGAAACTGATTTCTGTTCTTTATGTGATCAAAGAATATAGGAATCTGAAAGCTTGTCAATATGAATCGCATTTAGATATTTGAACAATTTCCATGCAAATAATATTGGATTTAAAAAAGGCAGTTTATATTACATTTTAAGATCTTAATCCGTTTCAGACTTGTAAAGGTCCCCACCAACTTACCCAAGTCGTATCGCGTTCCCACCAAGTCGCACCCATTTACCGCATTCTCAATCAATTAGAAAACTTTACAAATTTAATTTAGCGCGATACGACTTGGGTAAGTTGGTGGGGATGCGACACAAATTTTACTCATGGAAAAAATTTATGCGCGAAACAAGAGTTAGAGTCAGCGTGTTTTGCCCAAAAACGCAACGCATTCCGGGTCCATGAGACACTACCCTGACGAATATAAAATGGGCAACTCGCGGTAGCGTACAGAAAATAAGTAAGTCACAAACTCCGATATTTTAAGACTTTGTGAACTGAAGCATTTTCATTACAGCTTTCAACATGCTCAAATAGTTTCTGATGGTACTTAAAAATCCGAAAAAAGGAAACTACTTAGTTTCTATCCGTTACTGTGTGTTGCGTATTTTCTCTTCATCACTGCGAGTTGGGTAGACTGTCAGCGCGAGTTAAGTAATTTCTTATAGGACCCATCGTCGAGAGATTTTAACGTGGTCTTAAGGAAATTATTTTATATTGAAAAGAGAGTGCTTCGACTTTATAGGATATTAATGGAACACAAAGTGAAAAAGAAGACCTACTTATGTTGGATAAGAATCCGTTCGAATAATTTCAATATGTTTAATTTTATTTAAAATGACACTTTTATAAAGATTTTTTTTAATTTCACAAAATGTAGCAAAGTGTAATCAAATGGAATGAAAATGGCGAATCTTCTATGCTATAAATTATTCAATTGCAAAGTTTTTTGATTTTCGTTTCCCGCTCCATAAATTCAACAAAAATAAATGCGTTTCCCTGATTGATGTTTAACGAGTTTTCATGTCCCATGAATAGGTACCAATCTGTGATATCAATGCGGTCCTGTTAAATGCAATGAAAGGTTTTTCAAACTGAAATTTCAGGATAATAATTGGTCCAATTTCTAATTTTACATAGTTTATACTGGTCTCGAAAATTTAAGTACTAGACTGTTTTTGAATTCTTTCTTTGATCCGCCAAAGTATTAATTTATTTTCTGTACTGCAGGAACAGCTCGAATAAATTAAATTTGTTTCCTACGCTTCAATTGAATTCTTACCTGTAAATCAAATTCAAAAAAACAACGGGACGTATTCTAAAGTAATTCTGTGTTACTTGCAAATATTCCTTGGGCGTATTATATATTAGGAACGTTCTGAAGGCAGCGGTACGTGCGGGTATTCTTTTTGCAAAGTTATAAATCCTCAGACGTGGATAAGAAATTTGTAGGGATGGAAAGAGAATGAAAGAGACAAAGAAAGACTGCAAAAGAGATGGGAGCAAAGTGAATAGATAGAACGAGATGAGAGACACGGAAATCTGAGGAGCGTGTCGCTCCCTCTGCAAGCTTCGAACCATCGGCTGCAGTTGGCAAGAATAAATCAAGGCTTGCCAATACCGAGCGTTACGAGCTTTTATTACATAGCAGCAAACAGTTCCTTGTTTGCCGTCACGCTTATTTACAACGACTTTCACTTTATTTCATTTTGTTCTCTTTTCAATCTCTCGGCCTTGTATCACTCCACCAATCCGATTTTCGTAATAAGAATTACATAAAAATGCGTTCTTTTCTGCACCCTTGATTTTGGACTTTCAATCTATACTAAAAGTTAGTTTATCATAAAGCATTGATCCTCTGAAAGTTTTAGGTTGGTTTGTTTAGGGGTCCAAATTTTTCACTTTATCCATTCTGTAAGTAGATTGCACAATTCCACAAAAAAAATGTTCTGCATCCCAAGCTAAACCATCATGCCTATACGTTTTTGGGGTCGTTGAATCCGAATCCGGGGTCAGTTTGATTCTATTAGGGCAGGATCAAGGTCAATTGTGGGTCAAAATACAGAAAACCGTTGGATCTGAGAAAGACTATATACTCAGACGTTTTCGGGGTTTTTTAATCCGAATCCGGGGTCAGATATATCCCATCAGGTGACAATCCAGGCCAAGTGAAGCTCAAAATGAGATGAAATTATTAAATTAGAAGAAACCATCCTGATCTTCTAGGGTCGAACTAACAGAGTATTCGGCGACCTGAAAGAAATTTTTTAGTACAGGTTTTCACCGATTCAATGGTTTGCTTATTTTACCTTTACTTGATCTTCATATCCACGTGATGTGGTGAAAATGACACCATATTCAGATTTTCGACTTCAAAAGAGTCCTAAAGTAGTGTTTCCCGCCGATTCAATTGTTTTTTCTCATTTTTGACCTTCACATGACCTTGATCCTAACCTGGTATGCTGAAAATGATCCCGGATTCGGATTTAGCGACCACAAAAACGTCTTAAAGAAGTGGTTAACGCCAAATCAATGGGTATTTCTCATTTTGACATTCACTTAGCCCTGATTCTGACTGGATAGGGTCAGAACCAAGTATTATTTATTTTATTTATTAAAACTAACCTTTATTTTACTTAACATTTTGTTAAGGAAAATGAAGTTGAACTATAGTATATAAAAAAAGTATAAAGGGATCTCAGTGTTATCACGCAAATTTTTTAGTAGAAGCGATTTAAGAGACGTTCGAAGTCAAGCACTCATGGAATGGGGGACAAGCTTCGGAATTCAACCCCTTCACTTACGACTGCAACTTCTTGCTCCGTGTTCATGAAGCTCTTGAGTCACACGAACGATTCACGTGTCACTTTGCAGCTTAATAACAATTCTAATTTTGCAAATAGAAATTTAATTCTTTCTTAATATGAAAGAGCGATTCAAAAACTATGGATGGCATCAAAATAATGAAAATCGTATTTTTAACCATAAGGTCCCTTTCCTAGCGAAACGTCACATATAAACAATTAATCTATTATTCTAAAAAATCTATGTACACAAAAAAATAACCTATTTTGACATTTAAAATAATCTACTTGACACATTAAAACGTTTTTATCTTTGTAAATCGAGCTGTTCTGACAGGTTTCTGTTTAGCCTCTAATAGACAGTGTAGGCCACACAGTCTTACCAATGCTAAACTAGACTACCACGGGACTTAAGACTGCCACTAAATTTTTCCAATTGGGAGTTGCAGATAGAGTGACTGTATATGGGCATAAGTGCCAATTTTTGGAAAATCTTCTTATTGATTTAAACTATTTTTTCTTAACCAAACGCTATATTTGTTATTCTTGACAGAGAGACAAGTGGAGGGCATCCGCAACGTGATTGGCTGTTGCCATGCGGGCTAAAACCAATCAGATGCGCGCCCTTGGTTACCTGACTCTGAGGATGAGAGAAATGTCACGTAGACACATTTCTAGGAAGCAATAAGCCGTTAGACTCCTTGTCTCTTCTCAGCGCTTTGCCCAACGAAGGTCACCTTTATTTTCAAGAAATAATCCGTTGAAACACCGGGTGTCGAAAATGAAAACATTTAAAATAGTTGATACGTTGATATACGCCCATGCGCAATGCGCATAAACCAAACGATATTGCTAACTAGGAAACCGACTTAAATAAATTTTAGGAAATAGAATAAGAATAAAAATAGAATAGTTCAAGGGAAAGAATCTTCGCCTCAAAATACTCAGACTTACGTCTGACTAAAGCGCGGCGAAGACACTTTTCACGTACACCGCGAATGCAGCAGAGCGGAGATGTGAATAAGCGCCGCGATCGAGAAAATGTATCTTGCGCATCTTCTTCTATCCGGCTCTGCCCGCATACACGGCCTCCCACTCAGTCCTTGGGCCTTAAAGAGGCGCGCTCGGCTCAGAATCGTCATATTGGTTGGGTCTGGTTGGCAGCCTAGGGTTTCTGGGTGTTTCGTCTACGATCGGGACAGATTGCCAGACCTATGACGGTGTACCCGCTCTATCTTAACCTATATGACCGACTAACCTCTGTAATCTTCATGTTACGCACTTGCGATGATTCCACGTGACCATCTCTCAACCAATCGGATCACGAACAAACTGCGGACACTCGACAGGTCATCTATTTTCTTATATAGGAGCACCAAAAGCATCCCTATGATCAATGTACGGCAGTAAGATAAATAAATCAATCAAAAATCATCTACACCCAACTCATTAAAAAATCTGTCCAAAATATCCTTCTTTCCAAGGGTGGGGGGGGGGGCGCACCGGCTATTTCTGTTCCTTCTCCTCATTGAGACGAGCGGCATACCGATTCAACCATAAGTGAACTTTACCGACATCAAAAAATAATAAGTCACCTCGTAACATCGCCCCACACTACCTCATTCTTATCTTGTTTCTTTCCCTACTTACACCAACCTACCTACCATCCACTATGGGATATTATTAACGTTTTCATAATGAAGGATTGGCTTGAGGACAAAAGAATATTGTCGCAGGCCACAACATGTAATATTAGATTCCCTGTATTACATGTTTGATAACTGATGTAAATATGCTCGTAAAGAGTGATTCATATAATAGTAAGGTAAAAGAGTAATTCACAGCACGTCTGTGGAAAGTTCGATTTCCCGTGCCTCCGTAGACTCTGGAAAGTTGCTACTTTACAAGTCTAGAGGTTGTAAAGTAGCCAAAGAAACAATGTAAGGCATATTTCGTTGGCAACAATGCTCCTTCTCCAGCATTTTTTGACCGGTAACAGGTAGTACGACTAACCTGTCAATCGAACTTGCCTTAGACTCGCTGTGAAAAGTATTGTACTTGACATGTGAGAAGCAGACAACCCCCGATGAGTGTGAAGTAAATACATATAGCTATTATATACTGGAAGTGGCATCCCGAACAGACCCATTGCTTTCTTCTGAGAAATTGGGTTCACTCTCAAATATAACCACAGAGTGGGAAGTACTCTAAGTGGATAATTTCGTTAGCGGATCATTGTGGAGCCCGCCGAGCACGCGTTGCAAACACTGGTACATATGGCCTGACTATTTTACGTGCTCGGACATGCTATAAGTGTCAACTGATCAACCGAAATGGGACTTTCAGTGTAGTCTGTGTTTCCAGAGTAGCAATATTTGAAAAAAGATCGCGAGTGAGAGAGGGTTGCATTGTAGTCGAGTCATGTGATAGTAAAAGAAGGTAAAAAATCTGTCCGCTTCGCGGGCAAATTCTCATCGCGCGCTTCGCGCGCAGCTCGCTTCGCTAGCAAAATTGAGCACGCCTACGGCGCGCGGCGGACCAATATAGTTCGATCGTCGCGCTTCGCGCTCCGATATATATACACGTCGCGCTTCGCATTCCGTGGTGCGTGCTTCGCGCGCTGGCGCCCTGCTGGCCGCTTATTTTTATTTAAGTTACTACAACAGGAATTGCAAACGAATACTAATTTACTTAAGGTTCTATCGATCTTAAGGAGCACATTCTCATCAGGGCACTCGCGCTTCGCGCTCGCCTCAAATCTAATACTTCTTCTGATGAGAATGTAAAAACGTGGACGTTTGACAAAAACGGAGTGGGGGGATCAAATTTTATACTATTCTAATACATTTTTTCAAATGAGAATGTAAAAATATTGTTTTCTGAAACCAACTGTAAAAGGAAAGAAATGACTTAAAGCCCATTTTTTGAGTACTACGAACATCCGTCTTTAGAATTCTTAAATTAAATAATATCTTCTCTGATGAGAATGTAAAAATATTTGATGTTATTAAAAGTATTTTTCATGTTTAAATAGAAAACTATGCATCCTATTGAAAAATGGTTCAAGGAGAACTTGTAGACCTTTTTAAGGACAATATTTATGTTTCTTATCATTTTCTCTGTATCTCGCGTTATTTGGCTCAAAATTTGAATTTTCGATTTTTTAAGGAAATTCAAAAAGTTGTTATGCCTATTCTATAGGGTATTCAAA
>UCOK01009697.1:0-10004 GCA_900474325.1 Synergus umbraculus | reverse complement strand
AGAAAGGTGAGAATCTTTAATAAATTTTTTTTTATTTTAGTTTGGAACTAAGGTCTTATATTTTTGGGACTTATATTTAAGATTTAATATTTTTGAAATCTAAATTTTATGCCTCATATTTTTGGGCCTTTTAATTGTCCTTATTTTTATACCTTATTTTTTTGGGTCTTACTTTTTATAGAATAATATATTTTTGGGACTTATGTTCTTTATGCGACTTGTCTATAATAATGTTATTCTTATGTTTCTAGTTAATGGGGAATGGCGATACTTCCGCAGCTGTGCATTTTTGGGTGAACCAGGAATCCATGGAGATGAAAGATTTTGTCTAATGAGAACAGGCACTCACAATATCTTCATGGAGTACTGCACTTGCAATAGCAAAGATGGTTGCAACACTGCATCTTCTCTAAATTCGAATTGGCTTCTCTTACCTTTATTATTTCTCATCTCTGCGTTTGGTTTTCTTTCATTTTAAGAATGAAAGTTATTACTCTTTACGTGTTCGCATTTTGTAAGTCTGAAGTCGCTTAAATTAGAACAGAATGAGCATTTAGCTCAAACCTGAAGCAACGAGCTTCATTGAGTAGATTTTATTAAATTTCGCGACTAGAAATGAGAAAAATTCACACTGAAAGAAAAGCTTCCGATTGAGACACTCAATTTTGTGCAAAGCGCCTTTTCGTGCGATTTATGCTAGAAATAGTTTATCACTATCCAAGTGAAAAAAGTCTGTATGAAAGGTATTTGGAATATGAGGAATTCCACGTGGATTATTTTTTCACCTGGGATGCAATCGCAAAAGTAGTACAACTGAAAATTATAACGTTAATTATGTTATAATAATATTATATATTCCGTCCAAAATAACGCAATCGACTTAAATTTAGAAATATAGATTTGCTATTTTTTTTATTTTTATATATATATATATATAATGAATTACCGTCCACAAATAGTGCAAGCAAAAGAGCTAAATTTTACTTAAATATAAATAAAGGATGACACATAAAATCACTTGGAATCTCGTGAAGTCCTTAAATTTTTTTATATTCTTTAAAAATCCGTCATATTTAATTTTACAAGTTTTATTGTACTTTTATAATTTAGCAAAATTGATTTTATAGATTATAAATTCTCACATAATCAAAATTTAAAGCTAGTTTGTCTTTTAATTGAAAATAAGATTTTAAATTATACAAAAGCCTAAAATTTGGTGTGTTTAAAGAATCTCAGAAGAAAATGTTTCGTAATACTTGAACTAATTATAATTGTAAGATTACGACATGTATATAGAGAAAAAGTAGGATTTTAAAAAAGGTAGCTCGATTTTCAAATCCTTGTTGAAACTTATTTTCTCTCGAAAATAAAAGGATATGCAAGTCTACGTATCCTGCGATGGTTACCTTCTCATTAGTTTGTTAAAAAATTATATATGCGATTTATGAATCTCGCTATTTTTTACTACGAATAAAAAAAAACGAAGACAATGTGACTTCATTTATAACAAATCTTCGTTGTAATATTTATTTCGTGTCAAATACAATCTCTAGATTAGATAACAATTGTACATTCTTTAAATGTATGCCACAAAATGTTGTAAAGGCGTAAAAAATAGAATTTTTGATGGCACTCAGATTTTCCTTAAAACCTAAAGCTATACATTTTATACATAAATTTGCGCCCACAAAGTTTTTGAGTATGCTCTTATCCTATTAATACTTTTAAGTGTGATTCTTTTACAATAAATCTACAACTCGACCACGGAAAAAAAGTGTCAGTTGAACAATTTATTGTAATTAAAAATTGAAAAAGAAAACGACTTTGTTAATTATATCTATGATTTAAAACATCTAAAAAAAACAGGCGGCATTACAATACTGCGGTTTCATTAGGCGAAACTGAAGATTGTTTCCAATACCTTAAAATCATTATTTTACAATTTGAAATGTATAAAATTTCTTGTTTGTCAATATACAAAAACGCAACAAGATTAATAAAAACTATATTATATATAGTAAAATTTGTAAGGGTTATAGTATCGAAGGCATTCATACAAAAAAAGCTAAATTATTGATTTTAAGGGTGTTGGACCAAACTTCTGACTTTAAAGTGCAATTCATATTTTCTATATTTCGTTGAGTAAAATGAAGCAATTGAATTTTGAAATTAGACATTATGTCCAACACCCTTAATTGAAGCGCGTATTTCATACAAAATATTGTATTTTATCAGTTAATTGATATGTAAATGCGATATTTCAGTTTCTGATTGGACGGATTACTATTTTCTTTTCATAGCGCAATATTCTTCTTTTTTTAACGTATATTTATAACGAATATAAAAATTTTCTTCAGATTAATGTTCTGATTCTCAAAACAGATGTTAATTTCTCTTTTATTCAAAAGCTTGCCACTTAATAATTTGCTGACCCGGTTTGGCAAGTGCCTGTTTCCACTGTTCGCTATAAGTACCACCTACTTCCGGTCCAATCACGAAGTGGCCAACAGTTGTCTTCTTTCCTGAAACAATAATTTTTTTTTAATATGTTCTTGTTTAATTGTCCAACTAGGAGACTGCTAGAGACAGCTAGGAGACTGCCCAATAGGGCTTACAAGACCAAACTGGATTCCAACTGAGATTGATATAGAGAGGCCCGGAAAGAATATAAAATGTGGTAAGTAAATACAAGCGGGAGGGTTGGAGAGAATTCTGTGAGAAAACGAACAAGATCTCTAAGAGATGTCTCCTAGGACCAATTAGGCTCAAAATGGGTGAGTGTGCTGAGAATGAAGATTATCTGAATCGACTGTTGGAGGTTCACTTCCAGAGTGTTCAGCTCATTTCAACGGACCAGGAGGACGTGTATTAGGGAATCCCTGGAAGAAAGGGAGACTGGAAGTTTGCGTCTGCGATTTTATCAATTAAGAAGGCTGATTGGGCTGTTAGGACCTTTCAATCTTACAAATCACTGGGCGTGGAAAGGAGGGCTATACTGCTGCCAAGTATTTTAGACCAGTCAGTTTGACATCTTTCATACTGACAGTATTGGAAAAGCTGATCGAGAGGTACATATATCCAGGACAGGGTGTTACAAAGTAGATTCATTGAGTATTATTTTGTTGGTCTCTAAATTGTTAGTTTGGTATCGCGTTGTGTTCGTTTTCAAAAATTAAAACTTACCGATCTTGTTTTTGGAGACGAACTTGATAACAAAACTAACGTCGCTAAGTGCTCCTTCATAGGGATTTTCAGCAATGACTTTAGCCATTTCAGGAGCAAACTTCATAGAAATACAGGGTGCGAAGCGATCGCTTTTCCAAAAATGGGTAATTTTCCCTCCCTCGATGACAGACATTTTAATATACATCTGACCCTTGAGAGATTCATGTTCATGCATCGATTGCATCGAACACCTCAATCTCAGCAAAGTCAATACTAAAGATCCTCCACTTATGTCTTTCTTGTCGCTTTTCTCCTGGCACAAAGAAAGTTCAACCTGTCCCTTCTTGTTCTCTCTCTGAAAATTAATACCACAATCATATCAATATAAAGTTCAACGTCTCGGCGGAGGTCAATTGTATTATTACATTATTAGATCTCTGAGGTTGATTACGTCATCTACGTATACGGAGTTCCTACTAATTCTTTTTTAAATCTTAGGAATTTTTTTTAATCTAATCAAGTTCAGTTCTAATTTTATACAATCTAACAAAAAACAGATTGGCTGAAGGCAGTTATAAAAAAATCATTAAATTCAATTTCGTCTCACCCTTTCTTCTGCTCCGGCAATTCCACTAGAAATTGGTTTAAGTGTCCTCCACATGTCACCTGTTGAAACATCAGTTTGATGCTTAGCTCTAGGCGGTTTCGTCGTAAAGTTTCTTGAATCTAAGGGAATAGTCGTAGCTCCAAGGGTTCGTCTTTTATCGAAAATTCTCCGTTCAGGAGAATGATGATCAGCAACCTTGTCCGACGATTTACCGAAGAATTGACTAAGGAGTTTGTTCTTGTGCGACTCCTGGGAACCAGAAGCGCCGCTACTGCCTTCTTTCTTTTTTCCATCCTTTTTAGAAGAGTCGCTCTTATCTTTCGAATTACTCTTATCTTTTGAGTTGCTCTTTTCCTTGTCATTCTCCTTCTTTTCAGTTGAAATCAATGGCTTTTCCTCCAAGATTGCATATAGAGTGGCAACAAGAAATTTAGATCCACTAAGTTCTTCTTCCACAACTTTCGTCTTGCCGAATTTAGACTTCGTCTCTTTTCGAAGATGAAAGACGAAGTCTTCGTTCCACTGAGGCCAGGATTCATTTTTTGTTGTGGTTTCAAATTTCTCTTTTCCGGGCAACAGTTTCACCTGCGGAAAATTTTAAACTCAAATTTCAACATTTAATTAAAATTATAAGGTATATTTATAAACTATTTGAGAAGCTAAATATAAAATTAATGAGAAGAGTGACTTTCATAACGTTGACAATTTATTGAGTGCTTGTCAAAATAACGAACGAAAGAAAATGAGGAAAATTTGAAGTACTATATGAAGTTAAATTAATAAGTTATTGCAAAATGTTCTGTGACTTGAAAAAATTGAATGCGGTTGTGTCACTTTTTATGTGCAGGTTGGCAATGAAAATTTGTTATCCAACGACCTTGATGAACGAGACACATGAAGTATACCTTTACTACGTAACTGTTCACTCTCGTGAAACCAAAATTCTGCGGTAAATGCCTAGCGCCGAGAACAGTGACATGCAAAGTTTTGTCATTTGGTGAATGGACTATTCTTATTCCTATTTCCGGTTCCAGAGTAGCAGTGCGATCCAGAGGCGCAGAGACGCTCTTAATGCTGTTGTCCAGGAAACTCTTAATTTTTGCTATCGCCATTATGTGTTTATACAATTAATCCTTTATTTTAATTTATCTCTGGAGACAGAAGATTTATCGCCGGGGAGATTAACTCGCCTCACAAGTCCAATTCATCGACGTGAATCACGAATTCTGTAAAAGAGATACGATTTCCGTTTACAATTTCTAGTAAACTGTAACTGTTGTTTATTTTTTGTTTTTCCCAGTAACTGTAACTGTTTTACTTTTTGAAAAACTATTTCTTAATGCTTTAAGCAATAAATGTCAATTTTTTTCTAATTGTAGAAGTTGGACTTGACAATACAGTAACTCCTCAAAGTTGACCTTGTCCTATATCTATTTAAAAGGAATTATTTTTATTTTTTTTTACCTTATTTATTTAAATAACCATTCAAAATGTAATCTTTATATCTTTATATCTTCATATAGATATAAAAATCTTTATCATCAAAAGTGATCAAACCAGTTGTTTTTCATCTGGATTTTAAGACAAGATTCTTAGAACGGAATATCGACCTAACGAGTTTTTAATGTAGATTCAGTTCTGTTGACATAGTTCTAGTAATTTCCTCTAAAAAAAACAACAAATTTCTTCTCTGACACTTCAAACTCTACTTCAAACGAAGTTCAAGTATAATTTAAATGGATGCGGTATATTGCAAAATACACAAGTAACTCAACTTTTACAGTAACTTAATTTAAATTAACATAACTTGTAACGTGTTTGTTGTTTCTACTTAACATCGCTGTATATATACAATTAAAAATTAATATATATGTATTCAATTCCAGATTGACGACCCACCTGTGGCCGAAGACTGATTTCCAAATCACCGCTAATCAGAAAACGGACACTGTACGCAGAGATCTATAATAAGTCAACTAGCGGTCACCATGGACACACATTCGTGTAAACACGCACTTCAACTTTCATTTCACCGGGTAGGACAGCAGTGCACATTTCACGCACATTGGCAATACTGGCATGTCAATTGGCACCGATTCTGAGATTCAAACATAGGCGAGTTTAGACTGTCAACTGCCAGAAAGTCTGAGGATGAGCAAATATTTAAATAACGTCGCGACGCCACTTGAGGAAGTGCATAAACACATGGAATGCACTGTTAAATGGTTAATCCCTCCCTGAGCAATCTTATGCTGCGCGCTTTGCTATGTGCACGATAATGCGCGGGTTTCTTGATGCAGTAAGCAACAGGCGATCAAGGCGAGTTCTCAGCAAGCGTCGTCGCCAGGAGATACTGATTATTAGTGTAAAAGTCAAAAGATATAAGCTGCTATAAGCTACGCTATAAGCTATAAAGTGGGATCACAGTGGCGCGAAAGTAAATCCCACTGGCGTAGCGAAGCTTAATGGGACAGAAAAAAAATGTCTGTGGACAAATTGATAGTCAGAAACCGATTCCAAACCGATTAGAACTTTTTTTCTTTATTTTTAATTAAAGCTAATATAATTATTTTGTTTTAATTTCGTCTTATAACTTCAAGTCATTCCATCAAGCTAATTAGATTTTAAATTGTAATAATGTATGCGAGATTTTCAAGAGACTTTTAGAGAGGAACCACTTTTTTAGGGATTTTAAAAGTTTTTAGGATTTTAAAGGGGTTTTAAGTAATTTTAAATGTTTTCTGTAATTTCAAGAAATTTTAAGATATTTTAAAAGATTTCTAAGAATTGGGAGGGATTTTATGGAACTCTATGAGATTTTTAATAATTTTAACTGATTTCTAAAGATTTTTATGATTTTAAAAATATTTTGTGAAAATTTTAAAGGATTTCATGGAATTTGATAAGGATTCTAATAGTTTTAATGGGATTTAAAGATTTTTAAAGGTTTTCGTGAAATTTAAGGGGTTTCAAACGTTATCCTGGAATTTCAAGGAATTTTAAGATATTTTAAAAGATTTCTAAGAATTTCGAGGGATTTTATGGAACTCTATGAGATTTTTAATAATTTTAACTGATTTCAACAGATTTTTATGATCTTTAAAAGATTTTGTGAAAATTGTAAAGGATTTTATGTAATTTGGTAAGGATTCTAATAGTTTTAATGGATTTTAAAGATTTAAAAGGATTTTTAAAGATTTTTAAATGTTTTTGTAAAATTTTAGGGGTTTCAAAAAGTTTGTAAGAGTTTTAAGGGGTTTTAAGGAATTTTGAATGTTATCTTTGAATTTCAAGGAATTTTGAGATATTTTAAAAGGTTTCTAAGAATTTCGAGGGATTTTATGGAATTCTTTTAGATTTCTAATAGTTTTAACTGATTTCAAGAGATTTTACCCGTCTTTAAAAGATTTAATGAAAATTTTAAAGGATTTTGTGGAATTTGATAAGGATTCTAATAGTTTTAATGGCTTTTAAAGATTTAAAAGGATTTTTAAAGATTTTTAAAGGTTTTCGTGAAATTTTAAGGGATTTCAAAATGTTTTTTGGAGTTTTAAGGGGTTTTAAGGATTTTTAAATGTTATCCTGAAATTTCAAGGAATTTTAAGATATTTTAAAAGATTTCTAAGAATGCGAGGGATTTTATCGAATTCTATAAGATTTCTAATAATTTTAACTGATTTCAAGAGATTTTTTCAATCTCTAAATGATTTTGTGAAAATTTTAAAGGATTTCATGGAATTCGATAAAGATTCTAATAGTTTTAATGGATTTTAAAGATTTGAAGGGATTTTAAATGTTACAGTAAAATTTCAAGAATTCTTCGGAAAGTTGAAGAGATTTTGAACTTTGAAGATTGTCAGGGAATTTTATGAAGATATTTCAAAAGATTTTTACGATTTTTAAAAGATTTAGTAGAATTTAAGGGAATTTCAGAGGCTGTAAATTTTTTAAAGGCTTTCAAGAAATTTTTCGATTTTTAAAAAATATTGTGGAATTTTTATGGATTCAATAGATAGATTAGATAGATTTTTATGAGATTTCTAATAATTATAAAGGATTTCAAGAAATTTTTCGGATTTGTAAAGGATTTTATGGAATTTTTAAGGATTTGAAGAACTTTCGGGAATTTTCAAGGGTTTTCACGACTGATCAGATTTCAATTGGATTTCAAGGGACTTTTACGACTTTTAAACTATTTTATGGGATTTAAAGGATTTTAGAAACTTGTTAGGGAATTTTATTGAGGGATTGAAAAGGACGAGGGATAGAAAGGGATAGAGATTTAATTCAGATCGAGATAGAAAAAGATAACTGGAATAATTGAGATATAGATAGAGATAGAGAAGTGTGAATTGAAATTGAGATAGAAAGGAATAAAGAACTGAAAAAAATTAAAAGAGATAAAAGCGAATTGAGATTGAAAATAAGGAGATAGAAAGGAATGAACATAATACACGGAAAAAATTATTTTCTTAGATTTTAAAATAGTATTTACTGACTTTCAGACACAGAGAAGTCAGAGAAAAGTATTATAATATTTCAGTGAATTTCATGAAATATTAACAAAGAGTTTATTAATTTTTAGAACAGGTTTCTAAAGGTTTTAGAAATCTGTTCTAAAAATTAATAAACTCTTTTCTAATATCTCATGAAATTCACTGAAATATTATAATACTTTTCTCTGACTTCTCTGTGTCTGAAAGTCAGTAAATATTGTTTTAAAATCTAAGAAAATAATTTTTTCCATGTACAAATGTAATAAATATGGAAAAAAAAGGTGTGTACTGAACCAACAAGGCTAAGTGAACCATCGCTTATTTCGATGAGACATTCTGCATATGAATGTACAACTGTACGCTTCATACACTGAGCAAGATAATAAGAAGAACCCCCTCGAAAGAGAACAATTATCAAGATAATTAGAGTCAATAAGCGTAACTGATTATTATAAATACCTATATACTGCAAATGATGGAAAAAAACTTACATAATATGTAAGTTTTTGTAATAAATAATAATAAATAATAAAATTAATAAAATAAATAAAAAATAAATAATAAATAATAATTCCAGTATTACTGGAATGTGTTCAATTATCGTTTGAAGTGTTCAATTATCAATTCAATTATCTGTTTGAAGAAATACCAATCATGTAATTTTCCCATTTTCTCATTGTTCCTAAATTCTTGTAGCATGAGACGTTTAACGTTTTAATCAAGGTTTCAAGATATTTTAAGTGATTTTAAAAGATTTCAATGAATTTTTCGATTTTCTTATCAATTTTAAATGAATTTAAAAATAATTTAATTAATTTAAAAGAATTTCGAGATATATTCAGTTTCGAGATATTTTGGAACAATTTTAAAGGATTTCAACAGATTTCAACAAAATCGACTCCCTAGAATTGAAGTGATTTTTTTAAATCAAGTTTTCTCTTTATAATTTTATGCGCACATTGTTTACGATAAGTCGATAGTAAAAAGCAATTCAAGACGAGATTTCGCTGGAGATTAAATTCATCTACGTGATCACTTGTTCTTCGACTTCATGCGTAGAAGATCTAAGGTCGCTTTGACAATTTTGTTTGAACTACCGAAGGAATGCGGCACAGTGCCCGCATTGCATGAACAATTAACGAATCAATTTGAATAAGACAAATCGAAGGTGTTGTAAGCAATAGTGAATCTGTTATATTACACGTGTATTTAAATATTTATTTATACAACCGATAATCTTATTCGTTTTAATCCGTCATCTATCCACAAAAGTGGCGGATCCAGGGGGGGGGGGTTTTGGGGTCCGGACCCCCCCCCCGGAAATATCTGACCTCTTAAAAAATTTGGAACGTGTTTCATGAATTGTAAAAGATTTATCTTGACTTTGAAATTCCGACCCCCCAAAAATATTTTCTGTATCCGCCCCTGATCCACTAGTATCTGTTTGAATACTTTTCTATAGTCTTCTATCCGTTTCTATATGCTGGCATATACATTTGTATATCAAAAAACATCAAAATTGAAAATTCGACTTTCGATGCCTTCATAGCGGGTTGAAAGTAGAAGTTTCAACCCTAGGGTTGAAAATAAAAAAGAACTGAAGAGAAGGCATAAAAAGTCGAATTTTCAATTGATGTTATGAAAAATAAAATAAAATACGTGACATGGGGAGAGGCAAAAATTTCACTCGTGTGAATATAATAATTAATAATATATATAATATAATAATATATAAT
>UCOK01009696.1:0-22138 GCA_900474325.1 Synergus umbraculus | reverse complement strand
GTTTTACAGTACAGTATCTGAAATACTATACCTGAGTATCAGTGATATTCAAATTTTTTTTTTAATTTTTCAGGAAAATTAATAAATTAACAAATTTTAATAAATTAAGAAATTTTATTATTATAATTAAGTTTAAGATGTTTACAAGTTAAAAATTACATAGTATTTGATTGGAAATATATATAATATAATATACACAATATAATGTAACTATTTCGTCGAATCAACGAAAATATTGACAATTTTTCGAATTTTATCTTACCTTGGAATCTTTGTACTATGAAGTCTTCAAAACTCCAGGAGCTGATAACGTGTCCCAAAAAGCGGTAGGCTGCTCCATTTTTCTGCACAAAACATGTGAAAATGTAAAATTGAAAAAATTTTGGCAAGACATTTAAAGTCTAATTTTATAGTTAGTTATTGTTAGTTATTAAAATATAAGAAATTATATATACTTACACAATTTCAATAAAATAACACTATAATATATATATGTAACACAGTTTGACGCCGCGTTGTTGACAGTCGGTGATCACCTCGAATTATACATAAGCGCATGCGCGCAATAAAATGAGTATCTACAGATATTGCGGTTGAGTATACAAATTTGAATATCTAGTGATACTAAACGACAGTATCTTCTATTTTTAATAGATACTATGTGGTAATATCTAGATATTGTACCACAGTATCTTGCATTTGAATATCTACATTTGAGTATCCATTTTTGTCGGTGATTTTTTAGAAAATTCTTTTGTTTTTAAATTATAACGAAATGTAATAATGAAAATTCTTTGGTGTGATTATTTTCTTTTACCATCGAGGCTTATATTAGTTTATGTATGGACCTTATATGCGAATATTTGGCGTGGTCGTGTTCACTGCACCTGATCCTAGACGGCTAAATTGACGTTATAATCCGCCATAACTCAGGATTAACGAAGTTCCATGCATATCTACATATAGGAAGGAACCGCCACTCCAGACACTTCCACTTGCAAAATTATGCTTGTAAAATGCTTGTAAAATTGTTCAATTATAGTTCAGAAATTTATCTATTCGGCGTGAGTTATTTTAGATCCTAACTTTATACGTAACCGGATTAGAAAAATGAATTTCGAACATTCCATAATAATTCTTTTATTTAAAGTTTGAGCATAATCTTCCTTTTGCTACATACTTTAAATTTGTCTATTTTATACACTCTAATTCATTTGCTGCTTTTCATTCAATATTTTTTTGTCATTTTTGGATCATGTATTGTCACTTCTTTATCTTTTGCTTAAAAATCGGCACGGGCATCTCATGTTTTAGCAATTGTATGCTATCTCTCCGAGGATCATTGCACCCCTGCGGAGCCTCTTAGGTACAGTAAACTTGAGGGGTGTATTGGGGTGGCGTGCCCCGACCGAATGAGTCTGCCAACCCCGCAGACGACAGCCGCGAATACCACTAGGCAGGATCGGTGCGCCGCTTGGTTTGTCTCATTGTTACCAACAACCCCTAAGAGAGATACAAGCGCCTTCTGCGTCTGGCGTTTATGATGCCGCCGCGAGTTAAGATCTCGTTACAAAGCCGAATAAGAGAGAAATCCACCGCATCCTCTAAAGAGAGAATCTTTTCTACTTCGGAAATTCAAATTTTCACCAGCGAATGGAAAACAGAAGTTATTCAAAGACTATCCATGTAAAAGGTTATCAAATTATATGTTTGTTAGGGCCTCCTAAATTTTTAAAAATTTTCCATACACATGCAAAATTGTCGGCATTTAAGATCCAGCCATAAATACAGTTTAGTTTCTGTCACAGGATTCATGAAACACGGAAAAAATCCCTTTCTCAAACACACGAATCTCCGGAATTTACAACCTTACCTTTCGGATAAAAATGACACGTTTTAATCGGATTTGCAGACGCAGACACAGACTTGACTGAAAGAAATTGTGAACACAAGAATTTGTTTGCTTTTGAATAATTCTTTAGAAAATATTTCAAAATCAATCAATTAGAATTATTTCAAATCAGTAAATTGCATGTATTCATTAGTAATAAATACCGAAATTAGTAAATAATACCGCCTGTCGAAATATGAAAATAAGCCAATATGCAGTGAATTTCAAAATATTATTAGACACTGAAAGATAAATTAAACGTGTTATTAATTCAGTTTGCCGTCTCTTCCTGTTTCAAAAATCAATTTGCAGAACTCGTATTGACTCGAAAACGTATTGTTAATGCATACTATGATTATGAATAACTGTTTCATATTCGTTAAAATAATCAAAGAATAATTACAATTACGTATGTATTATATCAGTAACTAAATATTACTGTTACGTTTCATTAATAAACATCAAAGCCATATTCATTTATTTTACAGATAAATGAGAATTTGATGAATTTTATGTCGATGTGCAAATATAGCTTCATCCGACACCAAACGCTTGGAATAAGAAAAATAAAGCTTTCGGAAAGGAGGTCCTTGATGCTCTGCAAACAAATCTTTAAGCGAGTCGTGAGCTTTGCTGCTTTATCGCCTGCGAATTCAATGGATAACGGCCACTTTCGCCGGTTACGGGACTGAGGAAATGTTTCCACAACAGTTGCCTCGGATTTTCAGACATTCACAAGAGACTCGTTCTAGAGTGGAAAAATCTACTCAATTCTAAACTTCAAAAATCCGAAGATATCTCAAATTGTTTTCATATACTTTTCTTTAGAATTCGAGGATTTGATTAACAAGAAATATTGAAATTAGATACTTTCAATTTAAATTTCTTGCTAGTGATGCATTCAAGAAAGACAAAACAATAAAAATCAAGATCAAGAATTTATATCGAACTTCAAGATAAAGAAATTAATCCTAATCATATCAATCGTTTTTTTCCCCTCTTAGATGTTAGTTTCAGACATAAGACAACAATTTGATGATTAATAAACTAGAAACCATTGTTTATCTAAGGAATTATTCTTTTATGTATAAAATACTCTTAAGTATATATTATTCGCATTGTTCAGATTCAGAAAGCACTTAAAGTCTCCTACTTAGTTTTCTGGCAAGAGCATTCTAGCTGTAAACTCCACCCAAATGATGGTAGTTAGACATTTTATCGTCGATCTTCCAGACGCGGGTGTAAGTAAATATTTCATAAAATGATATCCGTGCTCAACAAACAAACCTACATGAAGTTTAATGAAAATATATTTATATGTTTTAAAAATCAACCATAGGTCGGTGGTTGAACAAAATGTGATTTTATTGACTCGTAAAGATAGTTCAATCGCAATTGGCGACAGGAATGTTTTATAGTTCGTCATTCTGAGTCGTTGAAGCGTTCAGTTCAAATTTCTCATTCGTTTCCTGCAGGAGGTTTAGTTACCAATTTAATGTTGCTTTTTATTGCCTGAATCCGGAGATTCTCTTTAGTTTGATAACCCTATGCATATCGGGAGGAAACACGAGGGAGTAAGGGCCATAAAGGAAATTATTTGCAATAATAAATTTTTCCAAGACGAATTACGTTCAGCGTACAATCGTTCTCTTTGTTCTTTCGAACTCTGAAAAAGTCACGTTATAAGAAAACTTTATTCGCAAGTGACTTCATCTCAAATTGTAAATTGGCAATGCCGGCCTCAGCCTAAATGGCGCCGTATATTGTTTAGATTTTCGAAATTTTCAAAAGATTTGCAATAATTTTAAGAACTTTCGAGTGATTAAGATTAAATAGATTTCAAAGAATTTTGGTGACTTCGTTACAGCACATTTTTAAATAAACGTTCAATGCAAAAAAATGAGGTGGGTGGTAAGAGATTTTTCGATTTGAAGTGGACTTTAAATTAGTTTTTGTCTTTCAGTCGATTAACGTTAAGAGTAAGATTGCTTCGTGCGTAGAAACCATTATTTCGAAAGGGAAATGCTGACCCTTGGACTCGACAAGTCCGATGAGGGGTGAAAGTTACTCCACGATCTTTTGGTCCGATAAAAGTAACCGCACTTGCTTACGCACACACTTCTGCTAAAGCTCTACATTCAGCGATCCTGTAAATAAATTAACATGCGTTCGATAATGTTGATCGTAACTGTTAAAAAGCCGGCGAAAGCTTTCATTGAAAAGATCAATCTCAGAAAGCAGCTTTGCAAAATAAAAATTACAACTTCCTCAATATTTGATATTTTCGATAAATTGAATATTCTCCTTATAGGTAAATAAATTACGAACCGCGGTAAAATGCGGAAGGGAAAGAGTAGGAAAAATCCTGAGAATCCCCTCCGACATCAATAACCGAGAATAATACAATTGGCTTTTAGGTAATCGAGTGGTGGGACGCTTAAAATTAATTATCGCAATAAAAGTTAATCTTTCGAGTTTGTAAAGCGACTCCCTTCGATTTGGCGAGCCGCTGCTAATCGTGGGTAATTAAAATAAAAATTATATCGAGTACGGCTGTATTTCTGTCTCATTTTTATCTCAGCATCCCAGAGGGATAAAGGATTTTTAAAAAGAATTTTTGAGAATTATTCATTTAATGTGTAAATTGGATCGCTAGATAGTAAAACAGATAAAAAATGTATCAATATAGTGATGTATACAAAATTTTCCAGCATGAAGGAACGTAAGATATTAGCCGAGATTTAAAGTAACGAAGTAGCCTGTATCGTACAATGTTTTTAATTTATCGATTGAGACGCCACTGTTCTTGAGCTGCCGCCGTTTGCGGCGCGGCTGGTTCATTAGACGCTCTTAATTAACTTGCGGTGTGCACGCGACTTTACACAATGGAGACTATATCCTGTGCAAGCTTACGCCATTCAATTACATGTTAATAATATACGCGGAGTTACATTGGCCTCATTCCAGAGGAATATTACCCATCGAATCCGCTTTCAGACTTGATCAAACCTTCGAATCCTTAATTAAAATTATCCTTGCTATGACAACAATGCATACATACGATGTATTTGATTCCTTTCTAACACGAGCTAATGCTATTTTTTAATCAAAAGACGAATTCAATCCCATTTTGACTAAAGACATAATATAAAATAAATACTAAATAAAAAATACAAATACAAACTAAATACAAACTGTCAAAGTATGTATTTCACTAAATTTAAATTCGAGGTAGAAGTAAATCTCTTAGTTGCAATTGTAGAAAAGCAAGCATTGAAAACGATATTTTTATGATCAATTCATGTTTGTATGCAATGATGTTTGCTGAGAGCATCACAGCCCGTAGCATCAGAGTTTCTGTACCATACTCCCCTTATCCTGTCCGCTACATAAAACCATGTAATTAGCTATACACCCCTTGTTCGTATTACCCTGTCAGTAGTGTGGTGCACTTTAGAGGTACGAGTCAGGCAGAGGGAGGTGAGAGGGTACTGGGGGTATGAAGTACCCGCTAATTAATATCCCTAATTGCGTCGACCCCAGCCAACTACCAGTGCCAGGGACGTATAGCGAATCCTATTCAATGTTCGACATTTCACTTATTTCCTACCTCGAGTCAAAGAATTTTATTCCATTTATATTGCCATTAACTCTCAAATCCATTCAAATCACAAACAAAGTGTCTATCATAATACGAACTTCATTAAGAGACATTTTTAGAGAAAACGTTTCGCGAGCAAGATAAAAATCAGTAGAAAAGGATTTTTATGGTCAGACATGAATGCATTACATTATGTACAAAGGTTTTAAGTCTTAATTAATAAAATGAGTTAGTTAGTAATAAGCATTTTTCTCAAGTGGTCTTTTATTTAGAATAAAAAGGCGAATCAATGGTACTCTCTAAACTTGAATCAAAATTTAAAGTCAAATTTAACTGATTACCAGTCAAATTCCACTGATTTGCAGTGACTCTTTTCTCACGATTTTAATCAGTGAAAAATCTACTGGAAATCAGTGAAAAGTCACTGATATTTTTAGTAGTTTAGTGAAGATGACTGAAAATTTCAGTGACTTTTGACTGATTCTCAGTGAAATTTCACTGATTAAAATCGTGAGAAAAGAGTCACTGAAAATCAGTGGAATTTGACTGATTGAGTTTTAAAGAGTAAAACCGATGCGAAAGATTTTGTTTAAGACGTAGTAAATAAATAAGTTTAGTAAATGAAATTTATAAGTAGAAAATTGAAGTTGTAGTCAGACAGATAGGGAAGTTAATTAATGCCAGACACGCAGTATACAAAGAAATGGCATTTTTTATTAATCACTGACAACGTTTGCTAGCGATGGGTTTTTAATTTAAGAATTGAAACATTACTAAGTAGAAACGGAAAGTTAAATACAGACACACTGTAAAGAGAAGAATTTTTAGTTTACGGAGAAAAAAAAAAGTTATGTTAAGGCATGGTATGCAAAGAAACATAAGTATTTTCTTTTAGTCTTCCAGCTAAAGTATGTTTGTCTTCATGGTGAAATTGATTTTCCGCAAAAAGTTTCGAGAATTAGGAGTTCTTTTTCAATAGATTTCGATTCGTTGGCAATATGTATGGGTTATAACGACGTGAAAATGATGCAAAGAGCGAGGGAAGTTTTTAACATTGGACACGAGTGTTCCTAACGCAGGCACTGAAACCCTCTGGTAGAAACCATGGTAATATATTTTAGAACCAAGGCACAGAGGTTGGTATCATACACCCTTAAGTTTTCACTTTTGTGTACGTACACATATCGGCGCAGTTCTAAGTTATGACGCTATCCTGGCAACATGTCGCAGACGTGTTCTACAAACTTTTCAATGTCGATATACACTTTCGTGCCGCCCTTTTACGAGACGTTCAAAAAGACCCTTGACGCTTATTTATTTTTTTTCTCTTGAGAATAAGTAATATTTGCAATACTTTCCAGTACACATCCAGGCTTTGATTTATAGTTTATTTTCTTTAACTTCAAGTAAAACTAGAGCAATTTTCCGAAAGCTCAGAGCGCACAGTGGGGAAAAAAAGTATCTGTGGACCAATTGATATTCAGAGAAGCAGTTTCTCTACCAATTTGAACGTTTTTTTTTTTTTAAATATGCAATAATATTCCGCATAAATCTGTCAGGGTCTATTATTATAAAATCGACCATGATATAGAAAATCTGGCATAGAATAAATGAAGCAATTAAACAGAAATCTTATGTGAATGAAAATAGATTTATGTGGATTGGCAGTGACAAAAACTGTTTTTTAACTGAATTCATGAAAGATGCAATAAATAATTTGTTATTTTATAGAAAAATTGAAGATATTTTCTGTATATATTACTTAAAAAGATGGTACTACGAGTTTTGTTTAGCAAACGAAAATAACGCTGAAACTAGTAGTAGCTGGCAACATATGCTCAGACAGGGACCGGTGCGAATGCGAGCATATATATTAGAGCGCGACACCATGGTTTTCCGGCGGGGCGGTTAACCTCACTCGTTAACCACCCCATAACACGTTACCTCTCGGCAAATTGCGTGCACATACACGGTCCTTCCGCTATGTGTATAATAATGCTCGCAATTGAAAATTCTAAAACGCTCCTCTTCGTGATACCTCCGGTGCTTCCACGACAAGTTTACTCGATTATGACTCAACAATATCCCTTCATTCTTAATGAAATTTTAAAGTTACATAAAAATAATTTGATCTCATCGTTCTATTTGACACATACTTGAAAAAAGTTTTGGTTAGACTGACCAGAATTCTGGTTATTCCAAGAAATACTCTTAAATCTTCTGTTTTAGATTAGGTTTTTTTTTGTATTTTTTATATTTATTAGATGAAGAGTATCAAAATAAAAGAGTTCCAAAGATTATTTTTTATTTTTATTTATTTACTAGCGGAAATTTACCCAGAATTGCCTGGGATTTAAAGAGATTTTAAGTAATAAAGGAATTCCAAGATATTTTAAGGGATTTAATCAGATTTGAAGTGACTTTAAGGAATTTCAAGAAATTGATTCTAATATAGACGAAATAAAATGAAATCCCATCAAGTATTTTTAAATTATTTGAAATTTTTAAAATCTTTTTTAGATTTATTAAAATCGTTTTAAATATTTCAAAATTCCATGGAGTTCATTAAAATCTCTTGCTTGAAGATTCTAAAATTCCTGAATATTACACGAAATCACATAAGATCCTTCAATATTTCTGGAAATCCCAATTTGAAAATTCCTTTAAATTTTAAGAAAGCTCTTAAAATTCCGGACAACGCTGAGTAAATTTCTGCCAGTCAATAAATAAAAATTTCTTGGCCTTCGGAAACCGTAGAAACTTTTTTTAAAAATATTTTTATTCCATATACAACATAAAAATAAAAAATCGTGAGAATAGACGTCTAATACTTAAACCCAATCTGTTTTAGTCATATAACCAATAGCATCTAGTACCAAAACTTTTTTTTGAGTGCAAACAATCATAACGATTTATCGAGAATTGGAGAAGAGGGAAGAATTGTGAAGCGCAATTTTGCGATAGGGTTAGATATTCATGTATTTAAATTTATTTATTGGTAGGATTTTTGCCCTCGATACGCCCCATTCTCATCCCAGGAAACCACCGTTAAACCTTCGGTCTCTCGACAACCCCTTCTGGGTAATTTTCTCGCTTAAAGAGATCTCGGCCAATTACACGGGACGTCCACAAGCGCTGAATTTTAATTGGAAAAGAAAAAGTACAAACTCTTCTCTCACTAAGCCCACCCAAGTCCAGAAAGTTGGATTCGTCCCGAGCGACTTTGTACTATCTCCATGAGTCGAGAAGTACCAGCACCAATTGGAATTCGAGTCCAATAGAAGTCGCATTCGATTTATTTTAATGTGCTGAATCATTTAGGCAAATCGATGGTATTCTCTGTTCGGAGTTATTATTAGACAACCTCGAGTTGGCAAGTGGATCGTAATAAACGGGCCATCCTTATGCTTAATTGGGTTAATCTATAGAGATTAATTATCGCGAGACGCTCTGAATGGCGAATTAGCTCGGTGCTGCATTTGGCTCTACAAATTCTGCGGTTTGAGATTTTCTGATAAATCCCCGGACTACTCACAGTCTCTACGCTAATTGCTGCGCGCTCGTTCTGCGCTGTTGGCTTATATTGCCTTATAACTACACGCTATTAACATTGATGCGACCCAGTAATCATTTCTGAATCATTTTTAACGACTGCAAAATTTATAAGAGTTAAACTGAGATTATCAGAGAGGTGATGATGAGTTATGAATATTAAAATAACTTGAACTCGGGATTATTCATCAGATCAAGTCATTTATTCATCAGAATTCGATTTTTTAATAGTCGTTTGACCTTTTAGTTGTTTCATCGACATTTCTTCAATTAAAGACTGAATATTAGAAAATTGTAATAAAAATATTCAATATTTAGTAAATAGTTAATGAATACTTCAATCAATAATTTGTATGCAGTTATGTTTAATTACTTCTGTGTGATTATGGGAAATTAAATTACGCTGCTTTTAAAATCGAGATTGATTCAATTCAAGCCTAAATTTCGGATATTTTCTTTTGTGAATATTTTTAATATATTTTTAGAAGTAATTTCTTTAAATATATTTGATAGAGTTTCGCGCCGTTTTTAACATTTCTGCCTCATGAAGGAACGAGTGCTGCCACGTTGCGGAGAAAGCTGAGACCATCTAGCAACCCTTCGTCCTTCTCACGATTCCTTTAATCAATCTCAAACTTCCAGCTACTATTTTCAAATAGTTTCGAATCGTGTGAGACTTTCTCCAATTTTAAGAATCTAAGAATACTTATTAATTACAATAAAATTACTAATATTTCTAATAAGCAAATAAATTATAATTCTCTTTAAATATGTAAATATTTTGAGAGACTGAAAAATTCCTGAAAATGTATTCGAATTTATTCCTTAGTCACTGACAGACACCTTGAAAGGATGATAACATTTTATTTAAGGAGAAATGGAAAGTTATGGCCAGACTTAATTTCTTATTTTTATTTCACTTATTTATTTATTGAATCTCTATGTGTCTAGATGTTTATTTGCAAGAGGGTGAAAACTTAATCTCCTATTTAGCTTTACTGGTTTCAGAAACGACCTCCTCTATTTGAAATGCAATTCGATTAAATTTCAAATTCATGACAAGCTCCGATCGGTAGACAGTTGCGAGGAGTGTAACGTGTCTTTGGATCGAGGAGAGAAATTCCGGATGAAGGAGAGAGAAGGTTCGAAACTGCCGCAAAGAGCCATATACTATTAATGACGATATGATCGATATTAGCAAATATTTCCCACGGGATGTTTACCAAGCGGCGTTCCGATAACGTATTTGCGCGCCCGTTATCGGCTGTGACATTTATTCAAATGTAATATCTTGTCTGGCGAAGATTACCTGCCGCGGAAAATGCGTCCCACCGGTCTCGATTTTTTTTCTCATAGATAGAGGTTCTGGAGAAACATATTAAAACTCCAAAACTCCAAAGAACTCCAAAAAAATCCAATTTCACCATCAGTACTCGATCCACAAATCACTTTTAGACTTCGTAAAAAATGAATTTGGAAAAGTGAAATGGAAGCCAGATGCTCTTTATTGAGTATTTGATTCATTTAAGACTACTGATTCCTTCGTTTGTCAACCGTAAAATGATAAAAGAAATAAAAAGAAATGTTAAACGTGATATACTTCAGAGTCTTGGAAAGGTAAAATATAAAAAAGGGAGTAAAAAAAGTCGTTGGTTCTCTAGAGTTCGGTTTCTGTTCATTTCTCTTCCATTCTTTTCGCAGTAGTCCAGCCAAGATGTCGCTTTTAGTGTGGTCTTCAAAAAGTTCTCAAGCCACTCGACACAAGCTGTTTCTGCTCTCGCGCCTTTCCAATTTCTTAAAGAGCCACGACAATTTATGTGAGGCGTGTTCATAAACTACGCTCGTCGTCACCGAGACCAGTAACCACTCCAGCGAAACACCTTGCTTCAACTTGTCCCCCTATTCGGTTCTATTCCTGCTTCTCCAACCCCTTTCGAACTCTACTTCGTAAGTCCTGTGAAAACTAACCCTTAGTCTCTTGTGCGAGTTCTTAAAAAGTTACGCTCGGATCGTGTTGCTCGATACTTATTAGCTTTCTTAGGTCTGCACGTAGAGGGAGATCTCCAGGCGAGCAAAAGTAAAACTTTCGTAATATGTACGTGCGTAGGTGCATTCATAAATATAGGCTGAGACGAAATGTCGAGGAATCGAAGTCAAATTGTTTAAAATAAATGAGTAAGATATAAATAGGATCAAATTATAGATTACACACGGAAAAACGTTTATTTTACAGCTTGTTTTCTTTAAAACTGGAATTAAGCCGCTCTTAGTCGTAAAACAAGACTTTATGTACTATGAAGTTTCTTTAAATATTTTTTTTAAATTCCAACAAATACCCTGAAATCTTTTTTTTCTTAACTGATTACCAGTCAAATTCCACTGGAAATCAGTGAAAAGTCACTGAAATTTTTAGTTACCATAACTTTACTTCACTAACACTTTGTTTGTAACTGCCTGCTTTCCACACTTGTTGCACAATACTGTATTTCCACAGCATTTTACTCCAAGTACAGTGACAATTACCTCTATAAAAGTTCCAGCCGTTTTCTCCACAAATTTTGAATAGTGTAAATTACAAGCTCTATAAATACAGAATTCAGTTCAATACACAATAAAGCGAAATTTGAGACTGTAAATATTTTTTCCCCTGACGCGCGTTACAGTTTAAAACGTTTGTAGGGGAAGTTTAAAAAAAATAGATGATGATGCACGCATCGCGATGGACGTTTGTGATTGTAGGTGATTATATCGCGTTCATATGGATGTGGTGGAAAGAGGAAATGGATGATTTAGCACCCCGCCTTGCGGCGATCCCTAGGCGAGTTCAACCAGCCGTTCGCCTCTGCACTCCACGCGGTTCGCGTTCGATGTTTACCGCAATTATTAAATGTAAACTCATATTTCGTAATTGTCAAATATTGGGAGCTCGATCGAGCCTCCTTCACTTCATGCGACCCACGAGTATTTTAGCACTCCACTCTTGCATCGTTACTAACTCTTTCTACTTTTATAATATAATTTACTGGGAAGATTCCTCTAACAGCAAAAGTTACATAATTTTTTTACGGTAAATATTATGTAATAGACATTAAAATAGTTCTCTCGCGCGAAATTAGTGAAAAAGCTGCTTTAGATTTGTAGGGATGCTATAAGGGTTGGAGGATGAATTTTAAAACAATAACGAGATTTTTAATATGAGCTTGATGGTCATCCAGGCGACGATGTCTCTGATGAGTTGAAGGGGGTATGGCCGTACACCGGGTGGCGTCAGCTTGTGTAACTATCGGTAATTAATCAGAATCATCCCCGTATATCGTGTCCACGATGGTGAGAGGGATAGTTAACCAGTGACGTCACGCTCGTGGCGACATCTGGCCGGGCACTAGCCGGATACAGGCATCGGAGACTGGACACTGGACACTGGATACAGAACACTAACTCCGGATCAAAATTACCCTTGCGCTTATAGAACGGGTGCCGGCTGGTTAAAATTAATTTTCCATTCGGCACGTTTCATCGCTTTCCTTCCACTACTCACGTTTCTTGTCTGAACCCCATCTCGACCTCTGAGAATCAGATCCTTCCGAAAATCTCAATATAGGAATTTATTCATAAATAAAGAATACATTGTCAAAAATTTCTTCGGGAATTTTTCGTAAGATTTTTGGAATACTAAATTCCCCAAACTTTCTGGAATTACATAGAAAATCAAAAATTTTTGGAACAATTCACAATATTTAGTAGGTAGTTTTTAATTCAGAAAGATTCAGGAAATATTTCCTAATTTTTCTAATAAATTACCAAAAGATTTTGGAAGATTCGCTAGACAATTGTACGTATTCTTCAAAATTTTTGTTACATTTCCAAGAAATTTCTGATTATTTCTTATCAAGAATTTATTCATCAGAACAATAACTAGAAGACCATTGTTCAAAAACTCGATATTGAAGTTTTTAAGCGAAAGCTATGTTATTTATTAGTATATGGAATATTTTTCGCAGTTTATATTACTATATCAATCCCTCCACATTGAGAATATAGATGTCAATTTTTCAAATTTACTGAGTACTTCAGGACTCTGAGGAACTCTACAATTATTTCAAAACAGTTTCCCAACGAAATTTATAGCCTCTTAAAGACGATCGTCCTTTCTCTGATTTATAGCTCAATATATTTTAGTGCATTTTAAAGTAAAAAGTTTGCACACTTTATGAAGGGTTGGGATTGCTTGAAATATTCAGTTTTTAATCGATTACGCAATAAAAGTGAATACAAAGTAAGCTCTATATTTGCATTTGAGGGAAAAACTGTAAAATTTGATAAAATTCTCTCTTCGATGAATTTATTGAAACAAATATTTATTTACTGAAAATCACTTGGTGATCGATTGAAGTCCACATCTCTGATATTTCATTTCCAATATCATATTGGAATATCTGTGCGATAAACAGCGGGCGTCGCACGATCACGAAGTCCAGAATGGATTAAAGCAAATCCAATTTAATTGAGCGATTAACGGCTAAATAGCCCCTTCTAAAACAAATGGTTCGGGGTGTCCGGCGCGTTGGAAAATATAATTCAAAGATATTTATGGCTGGATTACCACTGAAATTGGGTATCTAATATACACGTCCCGTCCATCCGCTCTGTCTGGAAATCATCTGACCACTATTTCGAAAATTTTATCATCCCTATAAATTACATTCACGAAAAAGATTTATCTAAAATGGTATATTGAAATTTATGTCCAAAAGAATTTTTGTTCAATTTTTTAATGTTTAAATTATTTGTAAATCTTTGGGAGACGAGAGTCAATAAATCTTCTGTTGGTGAGATGAAGGATCAGTAGCAAGTGATGGTTACATAAAAGAGATTCAAAAGAATTGCTGCCAAAATAATGAGACTATATTTCCATTTTAATCAAATGGTTATTTTTATAGATTCTGGAATTTCTTTTTAATTATAATTAATGAAATATGAGCATTTGCACTCAATTTTCATTATAGTTATCAAATAATAATTTATTAAAGGCTGTAATTAAAAAAAAAATGTAGGAGCACGTAATTTACCGTCCTTTTCGCTCTTAACACGTATTTTATGCAATAATTTAGCAATTTTATTTTCCAGGCTGCAAAATTTTATATAGAATTTGTTTACAATACCATTAAATTTTAATTTGTTTTTTCATTACGGACATATTCGGTTTATTATTAAAAGCACTGCATTTTCAAATATTATGCTACATCATGAATAATTATTCATTTTTTTAAAAGGTGTTTCACTCCAGAGAAAATATCTGATTTCAGTAGTTCAAGTAAAGCTCATGTCAGACAAGAAATGATTCTTTATTTCGTATCAAAAAAATCAGCATCCTCTAACTCGGATAATCTTCCAAATGTCTATGATTTGAATTCAATATTAACATATTATATTTCATTCTTATAATTAATCAATAACTTTAAAAAATGTTTAATTACTTGAAATAAGGAGAGAATAAAAAATTTCAGTTCCCGGAATTTTCATCGAATAAAAAGGATATATTTCAGTGAAGTTGTAAAATTACTTTATTTATTATCTTATCGTTCACAAAAACTCCCCCACCCCTGTCTTATACAGAATCTTAGTAACCCTCACTGAAGGGGTAGTTTGGAGACCGAAGGAGTTGAAAAAATCTCAGAGACGGAGAAGAAAGGTGTGACCTCGAGAGAAAGCGGTGAGTGAAAGGGGTGAAGGGGGTAATTGTCCCTATCCTCGGAAGGTGGCCACCACCAAGACGTGCCCCTACGTGGGGGGTGTCCTATCATCTCCCTGAGCTTATTCCAGCCTGCGGGCATAAACCACACCCACAAGCGTGCGCAGGCTCCTCCCATTGGCCAATCACCTCTCGTAAGCTTGAAAGCTCATCACAGCTGGCGAGCTTGCGAATCGCTTCGAGCCCCACCGACAAACACCACGTGCCACGCGTCCGGGGTGCACGTGTTTCGCGGAGCTTCCGAGAATTGAAGCTTTCACAACCTTACGAGCTTTCATGCTTCTCGAGCTGCGGACAAGCTCTTTAACGCGTTTAGTACGAAAAGGGAAGGGGAACCGGTATCGAGCTTTCGTGAAGGAAGCTTTGAAAAGCTTCAAGCTCAAAGGGCTCCAAGGGTTAACCAGGGGTGGGGAGAAGACCGACGCCCTGGGGACGATGAGCTTTCTAAAAATCGAGCTTGCCAGGATGCAGTGACTTCACTGTAAGTAGGAGGAGGCCATGAGATTTTAGAAAGTGCTTTTATTTATTTTTTATTTTACAGTAGAATGGGGATAAATATTTTCTTTAAAAATAATCGTAGAGGGTTTGAAATAATTTTTTTTTTTTTTTTAATGTAAGTTTGTCTTTGAATGTAACAAATGTACATCACAAACTAGGGGTGGTATTTAAATTCCATGATGTTTTTAATAGAATATGAATGGTATTTTTTAACTTTGAAGGCGTAACTTTTTTATTGAGTTGATTCTTTGTGAATATAGATTTTTTTGAAAAAAAATTATGCATTATAAATTAGTGATGAAAATGCGGTCGAGGCTAGGTTGGTGGGACCTCCTCGTTTCACCCTCTACTGCCACTTATCACGGGGGTGGCCGATATTCAACAGTTGGTCCTTCTTTTATCTTTCAGCTCACCCCCGACGCAACACCCTACTCACCACTTCAGACTCTTAAAGTGTTGCTTTTACAAACACTCGAACCGTGTTACTTTATTAGCTGTTTCATTTTTCCAAAAAGATAAATCTCTAGATTTTAACATTTTCTTATAAATTTCTAAAAGATAAAAAGTACTACTAGTACAATTACAAAGTGAAATTTCTGATCATGGAATTATCGTGTAATAAAAGGTAATTTTATTTTAATCGTGCTAATTTACATTATTTTGGAAGCGCGTATATACTATGTATTATTATGTTTGTGTAACGAGGGTAGTTAATCATGAAATATGAGGTTTGTAAAATAACATTAATTATTCATGATGTTTCAAAGCGTGCACTGAGTGGAGAAACATTCATAAAAAACACACACCTTCTCTTATGTACATACAATACATTAAAAAGGCTCCATAAACTATTTTCGTTCAAATGAAATTAATATTACGTCTCATTAGTGCTAATTAAAGCTAAAATTATGATAAACCGAGTTTTAAATTCTTCGAATGAGCAGAATAATTATTAGTTTATCACATTTATAGTTTATAAAAAAAATTATAATTTAAAACGTTAATCTTTTAAACTCTTTATGTCTTTGTCATGATTAAAAACATAGAGAAATCGAACTCGTGAACGTATCGATATAAAAGCAATAAAATCGACCTATCGGAGGTGAAAAGAGGGTGAAAAGAGTTGAGAGAGAGGCATTTTCATGAAACGTTGGAAGAATTCGCCAGAACCAGTGGCCATAGGTGTAACATATTTATGTTGTGAACCGGCAGAGTGTGGGCAATAAATAGTGGCTGCTGCGGGGCGAGTGGGGCGGGGGGAGAAAGCATGGGGCAAGAGCGATTACGCTTACACTACCCATCCTCAAAACTCACCCCCTTTCCCCTTTCAACTATACCACGTCTAGCGTGGTGGCAGAACTACCCTATTCGTTTGTTTCCTCTCCGTTTGGAGGTAACCACCTATATTCACGTACTGTAATCGTATAAGCAAAGGTATGCAACATGTATGCAATATCGGTGTGGAAATATTGACCCAACGACCATTCATATCACGAAAATTTTGTGACACACTTTTCTCATTTTAATTATTGCACCAGAGTAAACATCATTTTTTTATTTTGAATAATTATCTCAGAGTATCTATATATAATCCCCCAATAATAACGTAGGATGCAAAGTCCCCGGAAATCTTTAGAAAATTTTTGTAAGTATTTTATTTTGGCAAACTTCAGATTAAAGCCAAACAATTTTGAAATTTTTCCATCGACTTAGGGAATTAATGCTTGTCTCCCGAGACGATTCGAACCGATCTGAAGTACTAAAAAAACGACACGTATCACTAACGATTAGAGTAAATTTCAAATATAGAATTCCTATTTTTTTCTACTCTCTAAAACTGAATCAGTCAAATTCCACTGATTTTCTCACGATTTTAATCAGTGAAATTTCACTGAGAATCAGTCAAAAGTCACTGAAATTTTCAGTCATCTTCACTAAACTACTAAAAATTTCAGTGACTTTTCACTGATTCAAGTTTAGAAAGTAGTAATTATAAATAAAGCAGATCTAGAAAGTCTCTAAAGTGATTACCAGTGGTGCCCAAATTTCGAGTTATGAATTTGACCGATTTTTATGGTTACAGTCGCTAGACTTTGGGTATGCGGAAAATTCGAATTCGAGGACCCTTCTGCATTCCGTGATGTTAGCAGAGGGAATTGGAGGGAATGCTCGACGTTGATCGCATCATGTTGGCTACCCTGGTAGCCTAATGATGCATATCTCAGTCCGTTATGTCTCGACGCGATCAGAGCGGGGATCGAAGGCCCCGGAATAGGTATGGTTGCAATGAGGTTGAGAGCTTGTGGTTGAATGCCAACGTAACCATGTCTAACACACGTTACTTGCTGGCTTGCTGGCCATGGCGGTGCTAGATACAACTGCCTATAGAATCCGAGCAATGCGGCTCAAGAGTCACTGAGCTACCAATCCAGAATGACGGGACCGATCCATCGGCTTCCTATAACAAAATTACTAAAATTACAACAGCTTAACCCAGGTAATCAAACTATATGTTCCAGTTTGGTAAACTTTAATAAAGTAAAGTAAAATTATCATAAGAATAGTCTGGATAAACTTTAAAAGGTTTAGACTGTCATTATGAATTTTTATAAACTTCATCGTCAGGGAGTTGATTACATAACTTTCTTCATTTGTCTTTACTTCCATTTCACTGAAAACGACAATTGAAAGGATAGACAGACAAACAGTTATATTTGTGAAGGTGAAGTGGAAAAGGGAGGAAGTTACATAATTCACCCCCAGAACAATATTATGATTGTTTTAATCATTCCTGGGTATACGAATACTATATGCTAGAACAAATGTAGATTAACAGACGATTTTAACGATTAGAGAATTTTCCTCGCGGTAATAAATTCGAGCTCTACTTTTTTCTGCACATTCGTTTGTTGTAAATAAATTTCAGAGAAACATCACGCACGATTCCACGTGTGTTTGAGTGCTTTACAGAGCCCCCGTGAATTCCCAGTGCGCGTCATGCATACCACGAGCGAGATTTCGCAAAAATCAGACAAAACGAATACAACTAATTTAACTTTGTTCAAACAATTAATTCAGAGCATTTCATTTAATTGTTCAGCTCACCAGGGTTTGCATTTCTATTTGTAGTATGCACCCGTTTACACGAATGTCGAGTTCTCAAAAGAGGAGTAAAAAAACAAATGAAATAAAAGAGCAAAGGAATGATTATATTTCCGAGCTTTTAGTTTCCAGATGTTAAATAATTTGTTTTGGTATTTATTCATTTAAACAGATGGGGAAGGAGAACTTGCATGACTATCAGTAAGTTTGCATCATTTTTGTTGCATAAATCGTATAACTCTATTACTGAAAAGCAAAGGTTGATCTAATCCTAAAAGTAAACATTAGATAGCTTTTGATAATTCACTAGTTGGTACGATTCCAAAAGCGTTTAGATACAAACGCATGATGAATAATTTGTCGATGTAAATGTGTAAGTATATACGGATCTTGTATACATGCTCGATAGGGAACATTGAACAAACTCTTGGAGGTAAAATAGTGGAGGATGAGGGGGTTGGAAATTGAGGTAGAGGTAGGTAATTAATAGCAAACCCGTATAAATCAGATACATGCTGGATTCACGTTTGCTAGCAACCTCCGAAGCGGGATTGTGCCCAGAGGGGCGGTTACTAATTTTTCGCTAATTTTTCAAACGGCCGCCATAATGGTCCCGGCTAATTACTGATTTTTATCTCTTCGCCACAAGGTCCGCGAGGATTCGGTGCGGGGTGTTGGCTCGGGGAGGGGATGTAATTATTAACCCGCACGCCACACCGATTCACAAACTAACGCGATCCTTCCAGCGATTTTAGCCCTACGTGTATGCGATCAAATTGCATAGACGTTTGCATCTATTTAACACTTCTTACACAAGCTTTAAGGGTTCATTCGATAAATAAATCAGAGTATAAATAGAAATAGGAATCTGGAAAGGTGTTTGCACGCAAAAAAGTAAATAGCTGAATTTACCATTTAACTAAATTGTAAATTCAGCCATTCACTTTTTTCCGTGATGGAAAGTATGGTTAAAAAAAGGGTATTGTAAAAAATCGTTGTTTTTCACTATATGAATTAATATTTTTTCCTCGAATTTTCCCCCCTTTTTTGGCTTTCGACTTCCTTGAGATTGTCGCTGAAATATAATAGATATAGTCAATGTCACGAGCCGAGTAAAGCTTTCGAAGCCAGCCCAAGAGGAGGTGGTGTTCTGCAAACTATGCTTGCGAAAAGTTTAACACAACTTCATAACATCGCATCGGTGTTCCGAGAGAGAATTAAGGGAGAGAGAAGGGACTCGAAGTAGTTGGTGCCGGGAATTTGTTCTAGCGTGAGCTTACATGGGTTACGTTAAGTACATAGGTGTCTGGGGGTAGTTAACTGTATCTACGAGAAAACGCCCTCTCTCTTAGTTGAGCCGTTCTCTCGCAAAGATAAGAAATTTAACATCCCTACTTTGCCTTTTCAAATTATTCATCCTGCCTCTCTTATGTAAATAATAAACTTGAAAAATAATTTACTAAAATCACCCTCCTGTGAATTGATATATAAATTTACACTGTATTTCCAATTCAAAGATTTGAATGAAATAGGAGGGAATGTTACTTCTAAAAGAGGTTTGGAATACTTCATATAGGAAAAATTGTATTTATTTTCATATTTTTTAGTAGCCCTGGTACGTTTCAGCAGGTAAATGGTGCCCACGTTACGAATTCTTGGCATGGTGGCTGAGTCGCTGCAGGCACAAACTAAACTTACGGTTCAACTTTGTGGGGAAAAAGGGGGGTTAACAACATTACAGCATTATTAGATTTACCGCAAGCACCTACCCCGAGGCTCCAGTGCACATTACACACATATTCCGAAGTATAAGTTTACCCCAAGCGCTCCCGTTACCCCTACTTTCCTACTTTGCACAGAACGTTATAGACTATTAGATTATGCGCGGCTGCCTTTCGACACACTTTATTTAGTGTTCTGTGATTAAAGTCATAAACAATTTGTCAGTTAAAACATTTAAGAAAGATCATTTTTTATCACTACCAGCAACCAAACATAATCCTTTGACCATATCATTGTTAAAAAATAAAAAATTCAATTTTCCTGCTAAAATACGTGAGATATGAGAAACTATATTGTTTGGAATCGAATGTGAAATTCTGGAAAGCAGGGTGTCGTAGATGCTGAGGTTGTAGGTCATTTGTTTCACACAGTGACAAATGCATCGAGTGCAATGGAAATTTTGCTCCGCTAACGCGTTGCTATTGAGTAGGTTCCCTTAAGATAAGGGTGACTTCACCCCGTCCCTCATACGTTTCCGCTATCTGACGCTAAACGGCACCGTTGCTCGTGGCTTCCCACGTAAAAGGGATGGCCGACACAGGACGGTCCTACATAATACTCCGGCACATTACTGTCGAAACCCACGAGATAACCAGAATTTAGAATGGCGAGACAGAATTTTTGTAGAATTCGAAAAGATACGTGAAAAATCCCGAACGCCGTTGTCCAAGATTTATTCCTGACGGGTTACTCGTCCTGCAACATCGTTGTTCTTCCCGTAATTTTCTTCCTGATTTATTTCCCCAACCACCTTATAAAAAGAGGTGTATTTTTTAACAATTTCTATGAAAATTATTTTTTAAAAAAGTACTCTATTGTTTGGTAGAAAAAAGTATTCTACTCTGAATAATATTCTTTTTCACTATAATGAATACTTTCCTTCAATAATAATCTGTGGAAAAGATGGTGACGAAAGAATATGATTCTGAGATCGTGAAAGTGAAACGACAATAATGCTTTGTGAATTCCTCATCCCCTGGTCTCATTTAAGGCTAACTGTCCACAACGGGGGTGCAAACTGCCCTTATCTGTGGAGGTTTATGCCTATGCCTTATCTAACCACTCCGACCGCTTCATGCTTACTAACAACTAGGTACACTTTCAGGCACCCTCCTTTCTCCAACGGACCTTTCATATTTTCGAGGTGCGGAAAGCATTGAGAAATTTGATGTAACTTGAAGCAAAGGTAACATTCTCCAGAAAATTATTCAGAAAACTTTTTTTGGTATTTCACTCTCTAAATCTGACTTAGTAAGAAGTTACTAATTAAATAGTACCGAATCGTTTACTAATACACTTTATTAAGCATTTTTACTATCAATTAGTTAAAAACTACTAATTCACAGTAAAGTAATACTAATTCATTTAGTAAGGCTCACTAATTGATTTAGTTACCGTTACTAAATGAATTAGTACTTTTTTACCATGAGTTAGTAGTTTTTAACTAATTGATAGTAAAAATACTGACTAAAGTGTTGTAACCAAATTTTTTGTTTGATAGGAATTACATTGTGTATCCTCGACAGGAAAGCATTTTTATAGTATTTATATTAATATTTTTCAATACGAGAAAAGAGAATCCAAATAAAGTAATTAAGAATAGCAGTTAAATTTTAAATCGGAATGATTGAGAAAGGTAGTTGTAAATAATATTTATGGTTTCACACCTGATTTCAATAGAGTTAATAAAGATATTATTATTCATAAACAAAACATTCAATAAAGTAAACAAAGCAATCGTTAAGAATGAGTCAAGTAGTGATAAATACAAACAAATAATAGATTTGAAATTACTGATCGACATACAATAACGAGAATATTCCGAAATACTCGAAATTATTTAAATAAAAGAATAATATCAATGCACATAATACAAAATTAGAGATAAAATGCGGATTCAAATATAAATAGGCGAGACAGCGCATAAATAAGATGCAAATCAATAATATCAGGCATTAAA
>UCOK01009695.1:0-24337 GCA_900474325.1 Synergus umbraculus | reverse complement strand
TTCAATTAGTATGTTTTCAACTTTTCACTAAAGTTTTAGTCAAAAATGACTAAAAATTAGTAGAATTTTTCACTAAAGTAAATCAGTGACCTACTGTTCACTAATTCAGATTTAGAGAGTATAAAATCTTCAAAAATTTTTCAAAACTTTTCAAAATTCCCTAAAATTCCACAATAAAATGATTTTAATAGTTTTTGTGGATTTTTAAAAGATTTTAAGAGGTTTTTGGGAGTTTTAAGAAATTTTAACGTATTTCGAAGGTTTTCCTGGCATTTTTTTGCACCATTAGTTTATTTTTCTTCTTTCAACTTCAAGTCATTCAAAAACCAATCAGGTTTGCAACAACAATGTATGCGAGATTTTCGAGATATATCGTGACAACACTTTTTTAAGATAGGATAAAAATAAAAATATAAATATAAATATAAATTAAACTACGACCTTTTCCATTTATAATTAAACGGTTTGGACCATAACAGTGCAATTTCTATGCGAATTCTAAAATTCTCGTAGTTATTGGGTCCAGCCTTCGGAAGACTTCATTCATAACTCTCCACAGGCGAAATCTGAGCATACTACGAAAGGTGGGCCGTAAACGAACCGCACTAAACAGATAATCGTAATCTATTAGATTATTATGGGAATTAGTGAAATGAACCGTAGGCCAATTTATTGGTCATAATCTCGGCTACCGGTCCCATTGTCGAACCGATCCTTGTTGTTGTTGATGCTGTTATTGTTGCCCTTGCCGGCGGAACTTTAATCTCGCCGAGGTAAAAGTCCTTAGGAAAAGGACGTCGGCTCCTTTTACCATCAAGATCATCGACAACACGACTGGGCGGAGGGTTTTCTAGCTTACTGGCTGGCTACTCCGCCCGCTTCTCGAGTGTACAAGACTTTACCATTGATACTTCTCCTCGAATACCTGCTTGCTTTAATTGATGCTAAAACCCCCGGAAGTTGACAATGAGGGCTTTAACCTCTTTTTGCTCCTTTTACGATGCCCAAGAAAATCCTTTCCAATTCATCAGAAAATTTCGACTGTACTCTATATTTCAAAACGAATAACAAGTGCCATTTTTTTCACTTTTTCCTATTGAAAACACTAAATTAAAAAAAAGATATATGTAACTTTAAGTTGAGTATTTTCAGTACTTCAATGAAATCTACTTCATAAATACGCAAATAATAAATAAATTTAATTTTAAGGTAGGTCTAGATTTAGCCAATTCTTTTTGCATTTAACTAGTCTGTAAGCAGATGTTCTGACAATGAAAATAAGAAGAGTATCAAAAAAAAGTCGAACCTTGTTCCTGTTTCGGACTCGCTCCTCTGAATAGAAGATAAATAGAAAAGAATGAATGTTGAATGCATTGCGTAAAATGCGGTATAAGAAGATTAGGCAAACCAAATCGAACAGTCATTACCGATCTCGGGACTTTTCATATTTTCCAAAAAGAGATGCCGGTTCCGTTTCGATGCCTTCTTCCTTATTTCTATCGATGCCGTTTCCTTATACGGATCGCGAGTCTATTCACTTGATTCAGAATTCAGGATGTTCGGTCGAACGGGACAGGTTTGTAGTACGGATACAATGAAGACTCTTCTTCAATGGACCCTTATTGCCACTGTCGAAAAACACGTTTCGAAAAATATTCAGTTTACTCCCGTTTCGTCATTCATTCGTTTGCTTGTACGTCGGTTGGCCAGCGCATCCACAATCCACAATTCACATTACCCTCGGTACATCAAAACAGTTTCCCGTCGTCCAGAGAAAATAATGGAAAGCCGTAATGAATCATGAATGCGTAATTTCCCATTGCCGTTTAGACCCTCTAATAATTGAAATGGCGAACATATCCGGACAAGAGTTGTTTGCTCGCCTGGTTCGATGCGCGTTGAGCTCCGGCTAATATGCTTTTTGCATTTTTATTTACGCATTCATTCGACATGTGAAGTGTGGAATGAAAATTTGTATATACGTCATAACAAGAGGTGGCTTTTAATAAAACTTTTATAATTTAGTAGCTACGAGATGATACAATACAATTTTTTTGCAACTTTTCATCCGTGTAAATTCCTATTTTTCTGGGAATTATTTCACATACAAAAACTAGAAATTCTATTAGAAATAAATTCAGCATAAAAACCGATAAAAACAGTTTATTCAATAACAATGAATATTCAGTTTTATTCGCGATTCTGATAATAAAATGTGTTTTATGATAAAATTCTGTTTCTTACCTTGACACCTTCCTTAATTTGCATCAATTCATTTAGGAAAGAAGCCAGTGCATAATTAATTCTCCAAAAAAAACGAGAACCGAAATTCCGTAGCAAATTCCCACAACTATACAGAGTTGATGAAGTTCTACTTTCTTAAAATTTGCGCAAGGATCGAGGCCTCCCGATTTCGAGATTTTTTGAGGGACTATATCGTTGTCCCATTTAATCATTAATCCAGCTTCTTTCATTCGTAACATGATTTCATTGAACTGATCAACATAAGGCGAATTCGTTTCCATCAAAATTCCTCTTTGTGACTTGGACAATGCTTGTCCGAAGATTCGCATTTTTGGTTTCTTACACGTGTTACTCGTTTTCTCAATCAAAATTTTAGCTGTAGGCGAGTACATGATGCAGGAATGGTTTTTGTACTTTAGTAAAAGATTCACACATTGTTCTTCAGTAATATTTCTTATTTCAACATTCCTCAGAAATTCTTTCGCAGATAGGCTGCTCGTGTTGTAATGTAGTGCGTACATGAGTGGATGAATGAGAGGCTTAAATTTCGTCAATTTACTTAAATCAGAATATTCAACCTCTTTAACTGTCCGGTAGCTGATATCTATTAATACTTCGTAAATATCTGACGCATAAATAATGCTTACAATCATAATACAGCCAAAGAGAATCCTCTCTGCCAATTTTTTAGGCATTACTGGAATCGTTCCGCTAAATACTGCTTGGAAAATTTCCAATATTTCCCAGTTCAACTTCATAAATGTAATGACGATTTTTATTACCACGAAGAATAGTAAAATTGTTCCCATACCAATCGAAAATTGGGGTACATTTTCCAGAGCAAAAGAATTAACAAATTCTATAGGGATTGTTGCGATCAAAGATTCTTGCCTGGTACTCATAGTAGATTCCAACAAAGAACCTTGACAGACGAGAAAATTAGATCCACTGGTAACAGAAAATTGAATTTCATTGTTCATCAAACTTTGAAAAATTCCAGTCGAGTTTCTTAAACTGCATGAATATTGACCGAAATTATTGTCTAGAGTTGGCAAGATTTCCATTTCAAATCTCATTGTTTGAGCGAGAAATTTCGCTGTCTTAAATTCTGATCCAGAAGCTTTAAGAACATGTCCAGTTGAATTTTTTTTAACATTTATGAAGGGGGCTCTATTAAACATGCTCACTTTCATTTTGTATCCATAAAGATTACGAAGCTTTCTGGGAAATAAATTGTCACTAGATAATCTGGATGGAAATTTCGTCTGGATGTAGATTTTTCGAAAAGGGTTAAAACTATGAATTGTTGGAGTTTCTTCTTCTTCTTGAAGCTGAGAAAGACTCTTTCCTTTTCCATTTTTAAGAACTTGAATTATTGTAACATCCAGATACTGTTTTGACCACATGTACTCGAAAAGTTTTTGGTACTTGCTCTTCTTCTCTTGTAAGCTTATAATTAAACACTTAGGTCTTATCTTGTTAGCCGAAAGGACTGATATTTTGATTGTGGCTTTCATCAGGAATTTATAATTATCTGAGAGATCGTCGATAATGATGAACAACGTTGTTGAGCGATAATCACGAATCACAGGATAATTTTTTTCTTCCAGATCGTAGTAGTTATAAATAGGCAATTTATTATTTCTTCCAAATGTTTGGATAATTTCATCACTTGGTGAACTTAGATTGCTCAGATTGTTGAAGATGCAAGTAGCTTGATAAACGCCACTCTCTTGATTAAGGTATTTTGTCAACTCATTCAGCCAATTAATTTTTTTATTCTTTAATTGCTGCTCAGATAAAACGCAATAAAAAAAGATAGCGAACATGCACTTAAGCCAATTCATTTTCAATTTATCTTTGAACGTGTAATAATATTTTATAATAGGAGAGTTTTCAAGAAAGAACTCGTTGGACACTGTTTCGTCTTTCGAAGATCGAAAGCGACTAATAAAACTAATAGAAGTTATTTGTTAGTATCGACTTTAAATTACTTTAACCTTTCGCTATTGTTTCCAAGTAGAATTATAATTTGACCTTTGCGTGTGAAATCCTTTGCCAGAAAAAGTAGGCCAATAATAAATAAATAACTAGAGAGCTCGTTTCGGACAAATTACATTTGAAATATTTGATTAGAGAGATTGGAGTTGAAAAATTGATATAAAATGGAATAAATGCAGACGACTGACTAAAAACGGATTTTATCAGAAAAATTAGGTTGGTAACCAATAATAATGGATGCAGGTGCAGCATCGTGAAAGAGTAGATTTTCAAGGGACGTTGGGGTTTGGTCGGAAAGGGTGGCGAGACATTTTCAAATCTGTTTAATCTTGGTCCGCGGCGCGTAAGTGAAAGCTATCTCTGTGAATACAAAATCAAACAAAGCGACAAACAAACTCGAGTCAAAGTTTCGCCACCGGGTGAGAAAGGAACCCTCCGACTACCCTTTGATGTATGTGTGCTCGACACCATCGTGTCACACTCCAAGTGTTTATGAACTACGTCTCTACTCTCTTCTGATCGTTCTGAATGCAGCAAGTCTCTCACAGTTCACTTTCGTTGGATAATTAACCAGCATCCTTTTACCTAGCTTCTCATTATCTAACTGGAAATCGACACTGTAAAGCTTCATCAGGAATCGAGAGGAGAAATTTCCGATTATAAGGTGAAGAATTCCAATTTTTTGTTGAGAGCTGATCAACTAATGATGAGGGAAGACCATTACTTTTTTCATTGAAATTGTTTTAAAATAAGTCTTAATTCGCATTGAAGCGCATAGGCATCTCATCTTTGGAATGATTCTTTTTTTTTATAAAAAAGAAAGAGGGAGTATGTATGGTGTTGGTTGTCCTCGAATCTTCAATTCTCTCTTTGATTTTTTCAAGAGAGAAGAGGAACGTAGACGGGTAATGAGGAAAATCGGAGACCGAGAAGTTGAGAAGGTTGAGGAAAAAAATCAATTCACTGAGATTCAAGAATGGAGAATGAGAAGACGAACCCTTCACATTTGCTGTTGAGAGAACATCATTATAATGTATCGGTTTCTGATATCTCTTTTCTCGTTAGAAGGCATTTCAGAATTTATGCTCCACCACTTTCTATGATTTTCCTCTTTCTCCATGTGCTTTTTGCTAATTTTTTGTATTTTTCAGATTCCAACATTTTAATAATATTGGTTCGCATGTTCAAACTTTGATTAATCAAACTTAGTTAATAATATCCAACTTCATAAGTTTGTTTATATATTCTCCTGATCACTCATTTCTTCAAAATCCTTCCTTGTCCTCTTTGTATTTCACTGGCTATATATATATATATTATCAACACTTCGACGCCTGCGAGGATTTCAGGGTTCGAAAGGAATGCGATTCATGCCAATTCAATCGAAATTCGTATTCATATAATCAATTTTAATTATTTACGTTATGTTCTGTGCTGAAGTTGTGTAGATACACATACATATATAGAATATACATAATACTTGGAGATATTAAGTAGTTTTGGTAAGCCGATATATTTTCAATAAAGAACATGTGTCATAGTCGAGAATCAAAGTGTGGGAGGGTAAATTTTCCATCACCCATAAATTCATTGAACTGAAATCTTTTGCTCATCGAAAATTGTGCTTCCCAGGTATATGTGAATAATCACACAATGATAGTTCAGTGACCATAACGTTCCTGGGTGTCGATACTACTATGAGGATGAAGAGCCTAATGAAGAGGTGTTGAACCGTACCCTATAAACCCCCATTGCTAGAGAACCAAGGGTCTCGTGCATAATAATTTACAGTTCACTCATCAGTTACGGGTTTTAACCAATTACGGGGATATTAACTCGAACGGTGACGAGGGATGATGGCGTGAACGGGGGTGGTTTTGTAGTCTTGTATCGCACAACATTTCACCCCTTGGGGTGCATTGTTTGTCTAAATTTCCATAAATTCTCATTCTCAGAAAAGTTTTTAAACTTTAATCACCAGAAAAAAGTGATAGTTCACTGATACTAAATTTTGAACTTCTATTTCCTTTTCTTCCACTTCCTTTAGATCCAAATATCTGAAAGGGAAATCTGCAGAAAAAAAGCAGCCCAAATTCTGCGGTCAAGCGTGCGAACCAATGCAATATGTGGTATGTTCAAACGATTTCACGCTTTCTTAGATTCCGCACCCGTGTTTCTCTCCAGAAGACGTGATTCAAAAACCGGAATCGCGGTAGAATGATTCATGGCAAAGAACACGGGTTCAGTACTTCGGGGATTGTTATTGGAAGAAGTTTTGGGGTAACTCATGGGTCAGACTGTCAGAACTCGCAATAAAGGCAAGGAGGCGACGACTCGAGAAACAGCATGACGTCAGCCCCAGGTGTTAATAATCCTCTCCTAATTGTACCTCCTCGCGGATAATTCCCATTAAACGTCTCTAAATCCTTGTTTGTATACAACCCCTGCCGCTCGACAGGAAATTTTTACACCTCGGCCAAAACGTAATGACGAAAGGCTTTTTCCTTAGGAAAAACTTCCAAATGCGTTCATTCATGCTCTCGTGTGCTTGATACTCACTTTTTGCACTTTCAATTTAAATACATTCCTTTTTATAAAATCGACGACTGAGTTTATTGTCCAGAGGGCATAAAAACACAAAAGAATAAGTCTTGGGATTATGTTCGATTGTGCAACACATGTTTCCTTTTTTTTTCTCCGTTTTGAGATTTATATAGAGGAAATTTTAAAGAGGTGTATATAAACAATTTGTGATTGATATGAGATATCGATGGTTCATTGGGAAGCGAGACTTTAAAATTTGTTCAGTGGGCGTAGTCTGCTTTTCCAAATAGATTGAAGTGTATCTCGGCAAGCGAGGTATCGGATCAATGTCAATCTCTTTGTCACCAATCTTCTCGCTTTTAACACGTCAGCTCGGCGTTTTCCAATGCAAAATTTCACCGACACGTTGAACAGAGTACTCTAGGGTCTATCGCGTAATGGCTGGCATCGTTTGATACGGGTTGAGTGGGATGAAATAGGGTTGGGATGATACAGGACTTAATGGATAGAGGACAGATTCTCTAGATACATCAGAAGGCTCGTCAGGTATCTCGGACAAAGATCAGGTTGGAGGCACGTCGCTCTCTTTCTGTCCCAACCTTCCATCTACTGAATCTACTCATCTCTTCTCTATAGCACAGTTTCCAACTTTTCCAAAAGCTGAGACTAATTAGAATTTTGGAAAGCCAATACATTATTTTCAATCAACCATATAATTTTTACTCTAGTTACCAATACTTGATTTTATTCCTTGAAATATTCTTTATTCTCTGAAACTAATAAAAAATACCCTTGAATAATTAAATACTTCATGAATATTTTATTAAGCAATAGTTTTTAATAGATAATCTGCAATATTTAGTTATAGTAGTATTCTATATTACTCAAAAAATATCGTACCAGTTCTTCGCCCTTTTTTTAGCAGATGGCATCAGGCTCAAGAGGATGATGTGCTTAAGAGGTCTTTCTACATTCAACCACGTTGCAAGAGATTAGATCAGACTCGACGATGTGCTTAAGAAATTAGACCGATGATACTTTCTGACACAGCAAAAGTTGTACTTACGACCATTTTTTAGGTTGAATATTAGGAAAGCTTCAAAGATTTATTAGTTTAGTAGAGAAATGTCTATTTTAAATTAAAGTATTTAAAAAAGACGTTTATTTGAGGTGATATAGGTGTAAGATAAATAAGAATGTAATGATTTACTGATTCATATATCGATAGATTTATTGCATTGGAGTGACTTATATTTACAGGAAGGGACACGTACATACATATACATATATTTCTACTCTATTATTTATCTACATATATTATTTCTTCATACGCAGTTTTGCTTAATGATTTTTAATTCCATCATTATTGCGATTCAACTAACTTTTACACCATACAATCTTAAGATGGTTCCTGATAAGGGCCCTTCTTTGCAGAGGGTCGATTTTTGATATGCTTAAAATATTTCGAAAAGTCCTGACTTGTAAAATACAATGAAATTTGAAATGGTATTACTATGTGTATTGATGGATATTAATAATTAGATTAATAATATCAGTATTTTAACAGTTGTAGTCAGTTTTATAAATTGTCGTTCTTTATTTAAAATGCAGATTTTTTCTTTCCAGATTTCGCTTTTTTGAAATCTCTAAGTCGAAATTTGTGAAATATCTGCACACTGAAAACAATTATTTTTCTAAAATATGAAATGAAAAAAATTATGTGATGGGGGTTATTAAGAATTTGGCAAAATATATTAAAATAGTTCTAAAATTGATCAATTTTCATTAAATGCAATTTCTTTTTGCACTGTTGTCTATACAAAAAACCAGTAAAAATATTATTTAAATTAAATTTGGTATTCTTAGAAAAATTATTTTCAGTGCATAGATACTGCACTTTTCTCAAAAATTTTAATTGTTATGTCTTGAGTTACTTCTCGGGGTTTATATATAATTTTAATCGAAAGCAATAATAATTTGAAGATAATACTTTTTGAAAGCACTCACAGTACTTAATACAAATATTGGTTATTATCGCTGGTTAATCACATTGTAAATACTTTAATGGTAACGATAATAATGACCAACATTTTATGACCAACATTTTATTTTCTATCTAGTTCTTATTTCTACTATCACACCGATTTATACACTTATCTAAATGATGTACATACGTCGCCTTATTCAATTTAACCATTTTGTCAGATTCTTTATGAATAACTCAATCTTTTTATTTTTAAATTATGCAATTTATAGTCTATAAAATGCATTCATCATAATCAAAATGGTTACACTTTGAATTAATTCTCCGCATAAAATTATTGATTTCCACGTAGCGTATTTACAAATATTTACAGATAAATAGCGGAGGTCGATTGCACCTCCTTCCCTGGTTATTAAAGCAATATTAGCAATTTCATTAATGACTTGTCAGTATGACAAACGACGTGAAATACAGAGAGCAAATTAACTTTGTTGACTCATCTCTAAATTGCATTCTATACACATATGCATACGTCTGTCTACAAACGATAATCGGTGTCAATTAAAAGATCATGTTATCTTCAATATCATCATAATATGGTAAAACGAATCGAGAATTTTTTACATTATTAACATGTTGAATGAAGGTATTTGGTATTTATTCCAGTGAACCAAACATCGACTTATTATTTTTACTTCTTTGGCCTTATACTGAAGCTTCTCATGAAATGCAACAAAAATTCTTCTGCATTGTGATTTGTATAATATCACGATATATTTTCCCATTGAGATTGCGCACTTCGATAAATACAGGATGTATTTGAAAGCGACCAATCAAAATTAGAATAATTCTCGTTTCTTAAACTGAAAAGGAACTCGAAACATTTATGCATAAGAATATTTAAGCAAAAAATCAAAAGTACTTTTTTTAAATTATTTGATGTACATGAAACGAGTGCAATTGATGACTGCGTCTGCTTCTGAGACTTTCTAATATTTTTGATTAAAAATCGACATGTCTGCCGATCTGATCGAATCACTCAACTTATCCAAATTCGATTTGTCATTGACTTAATGTTCTTCACACTTATCTACTTATCTCTTCACTTTAATCCCAATAGTACCAACTTGGCACACTTATGAGTCTCAAAATCCTCTAGAATCTCAACGCAGATTCTTTATTTGGAAGGTTGAACAAGTGCACTAATGTCCGAAGGATAACAAGGCGGTCCTAGCATCAAAGGATACTGATTCTTCCTCACATAGTGCACATTCTCCTGTCACAACATTTTGCTCAAATAATTTGTTGATCCAGGAGGAGGCAGAAGAAATGGACTCACGAAAGGATGTCCAGGTCCATGATGAACTGACGTGTATCCAGCTTGCTGTCCATGGTTCTGAGCAGATGTTCCCAATCCTCCCATAACTGGTGACCCAGAATCATGAAGTTTCCTCATATGCTTCTTCAGATCAAAGTTCCTGCAGAAACCCTTACCACAAATCTTGCAAGAGAAAGGCTTCTTGTCATTATGCGTATGCATGTGGAACGTGAGATTATAAATCTGATGAAAGGCCTTGTTGCAAATATTACACTTGTAGGCCTTTTCCCCACTATGGGTCAACTTATGGTTCTTATAATTACCCTTCTGATGAAATCCCTTCCCACAAAACTCGCACACAAATGGTTTATAGTTTGCATGAATCCTAGTGTGGGTATTTAAAGTTGAGCTTCTGTTGAAGGCTTTTCCACAGGTTTGACACTTGTGTGGTTTCTCAGCAGTGTGGATGATCTTGTGCCTGCAGAGGGTGCTTGCTTGACGAAATCCCTTTCCGCAAATTTTGCAGACGAAGGGCCTGGCCCCAGTGTGAACTGGCATGTGTCTCGTGAGGTTGTAGTGAGCATTGAAGACCTTCCCACACTCAGGACATGTGAAGGTTTTCTGTTTGGGTGGGTTTACTTCTCTAGGTGTTGGACTTTTCTTCCCTCGTTGACTCTCTATTGAGTTCGAAGAGACGGAAAGCCTTGATGATTCTTGAAGAGAAGGGGGTGGTGAATTTTGAGTTGTTGTCGGTGTTGTTGGTGTCGGATTGGGGAAAGTCCTTAAAAGAGGACTTGGGTGATAGTAGATAAGAGGGTAATGCTGAAGAAGAGACTGGTGTCTCAGGGTAGGGACATATTTTTTGAAGGCTGATTCCAGGTGGGCCGAGTAAGTTAAGGAGGAAATATTTGGTGGCTGTTGCAGAATCGTTGCTACTGATTGTTGAGCTTGACTACTTATTTCAATGAGACGCTTATCAGGCTCCATGATTTTTGCGATGGAGAATGTCAAGTTTCTGCAAGGTGTTGGTGATGGCGCTCGTTCCGGAGGCAAAGACGTTGGTGGGTCTGTCGCCATCGTGCTGCTTGAGGAGAAAGGCTGCATTCTAGATCTGTAATCATAAAAAAGGATTTTTTAGCTTCTTAGCTTTAGAAATTCCATTTTTATAAATATATTTTAATCTACACATTGTGATGCTTACAATAAGAATCACAATGTAATTTAAAAAATTTGTTAACCTGTATGTTCCTGATATTTTTTATATAGGCACTTTCAAGGTTTTCTCAATTATCAGAATCAACTATAAAAGGCAATTTAACTCGAGGACGAAATAGAACATATTAAGAGTGACTTGACTTGTCGAGTTTACTATATTCTTAACGAAAAGAGCTATCACAAGCATAAGTAATAATGATACCTCATTTTTTAGTTGTTGTGCAAACTTATCGAACTGGAAATAAATTTTATGATAATACATTCGAAAATGTAAATATTATCGTAAATGCTATATAGCGACAGGTTTAAAACATTACTCGCTGTTAATATATCTATATAGCATTATCTATTGCAAGCTCGATTACGTATTTCAATATTAGCTTATATTCAAAGAATTCGTATATTTAAAAGGCAATCGAGAAATCTCGACTTGCTTGTCTCGACAAAAGACAAGATTCTCGAAGGAAGATTTATATAACAACAATCGTAAAATTGTTAAAATTCGAAAATTTATATAATTGTTATCACGTTTTATATCCATTTTTTTGCACACACTTGAGAGTTGGATAATGGATTATGAGAGAGGAGATAAGATCTCTATTCTGTTATTTTCACTAATAAATCACTTACATCAACACAACCATGATGATTTTAAATTAAATCCTTCAAAGGCACTATGGAGGCTCTTCACAAAATTATAAGTTTTACATGGAATTAAAAATATCTAGGATTTAAAATCCTCGTCACGGGAGTGGAACTTCGCTGTTGTGCGTATACGAGAGTTCAGTGCAAGATTGACGATAGGGGCACGTGAAACTCACAGATCGAGTGGTCATGGGAGGGCGGTCACCTGACGTAGAGTGGGGCAGTGGTTTTTCCATTGCCCTCCTACTCTCAAATCTTCAAAGGAATCTCACAGAAAGTTACAGCCTCTACATCAAGTTTCTATATGGCACTGATTCCTACACTGAGAAACTCAGTGTTAGAAAAATTACTAATATCGATAGCAAGTAGGGGCAAAATTCCAAAATTGAGACATTTTAATACATAAAATAATAAATTTTATTATTTCAATAGTAATTTTTACTATTTAATCTCAATTTTGGGATTGATATTAGTAATTTTTCTAACATAGAGTTTCTCAGTGTATATTTAAAAGAAAGATTAAAAGTCACAAGAAATTGATTGATATTTACGCTACATATTAGTAAATAATCATATAAACATTGGCTTCATCTACATAATATAATAAAAACAGCTCTTATTTAACAAAACATGCCAATCAAATCAGGGGGAGATAAATCTCGACGATCATTTGAGGAACGTCATCAGAAATGATCTCATACATCATGTGGCTTAATATTCTGTTATGTCCCCTACTCTATATTTAAATATAATAAATATAGGAATCATGTGGGCCTGAATGATCTACAAAATTTGATTGGCTTATATATGTACCACAAATATAGTGAACAAATGATTTAATGTTTAATAAAAGCGTAGTGTTATTGGAATTGGAATTTTGATATTGTGGTATTTGTAATAATGAGTGATCTACCTCGTGATCTATTGAAGGTGTAGAATTAATTTTGACGAGTTTTCTACATGGTTGGGCGACGACGGATTGAAATAGACGTCGCAAAATGGCCCCTCGATCCGGCCATGTCTCGTTTGGATTGAAATAAATTGGTGGAATTGCCATGTGGGCTGTGGGGAGCAATACTGATTGCCCTGGCTGCTCGTTAAACACTGTAACAATGTGTTGCGTGCCCTTCTCCTCAACTCCCCACTTTTGTTGTATTTTACGCAACGACCTCCGAAACCAGTTTTTTTTTCTCTTCTTTACTACTATTTCCTGCTAAAATAATAAACAAAGTATGTCATAAATTACGACTACAAAATGGCTGTTAAAAGGGGCAATATAGTTCATGTAAAATCAGTATTTTATGAACATATTTCAAGAATTTTTTATAGTTCGATAATATTTGCAGCATCCCTAAATATCTTCATCTTCCTTTAATCCCTGAATCTTTCCCGGATTTTCAAAAGAAAAGATTCTCGCACGTGCATATGGGAAAAATGTGTTACTGTGAGGACCTTAAGGCTTAAGGGACCAGATTTTGAGACTCACTGCTACATAATCATATATCCTTTGTCGGTGGTATTTAGTCGACAGTTGCGCTGGTTGCGCTGTTCTATGGCGCTGAAGCCGCGTTTTATGGCTGTAGGGGCGTTTCAGGGTGAGTGAAGTCTTTTTCCCCTCTCTTGTCTCTCTATTTCTCACCAGGGGAAAATTTCTCCCTCTCACAAGCCCCCGATTATTAGGGCTGGCTTCGGTGCAGGACAATTGAAAGTTACAGAAGGGGCGGGGCTCCCAAGAGTCTCCTCTTGCTCTCCAGATTGTCGGTCGGGGTCGAGTATCGTTTCATTTAAGATTTTTGAATCATTGTTTACCCAAACAAAAGCATCCAAGATTGAAGAATCAATTTTAATTCACGAGGAAACGATTCATTATTATTACACTTAAAATTTAGCTATCGGTCATTTCAATCATACAATGACCTCAAAAAAAATTCAACAGCCCATCAAGAAAATTGATGAAATAAAGGGTGGGTCTGTTTCTGAAAAGAGTTATTTTTCTGAGGACGATATTGGCTTATAATTTAGTAGGGTAGTAGTATTCACTGAATCGTGGTTTTGAGTCGTGAGGATTTTAGTATTTTATAGTGTCACTACTGTGGGGTTCAGACCAATTCTAACCGTCATTCCAAGTTCAAATATAACGCCATTCCGCGGAGCAAACATTTCTACTTTTCGCCGTGTAAACCTTGAGATACCTCGGGGAAGCTTTGCTCTTCAACTGTGCTGACCATTTCGCATCTCATTCACTTCAATTCATCCCCTTTTTTAGAATATACCACATAGGTTCATATGTATAATGGTTACAAGACGGCCATCCACAATATCTGTACCCAGATCTCGCTGCAAATTGCATGCCCGGGGGATAATGCTTCGTCAAGGTCCAGGAGAAAAACTTTTACTCTCAGAAAACAAACATGAATGCTCAGACATTCGGAGACTTGCCACTTTCAAATGCACGTCTTGTGGACACAGACTTTCCTCACTTTTTCAATTTATAAATACGAGGTACAAACGAAGAAAAAGAACAATAGGGAAATATCTCCATTAGTACAGTTATAAATAAGTATTTATCGTCCCTGAAATACAAAAGAATTAAATTGTTTTTAAGATTTCGTTTCGTGGGGCAGTAAAGCAGACTAGGGTATATTCGTGCCAGGTGAATAATGAAGCTGTAACTTGTAGAGGTTGGAGTGAAGTCAGGGCGCTAAATGTGCAAAGTTTACTAACGTTGTTACGAATGGTCCGTCGATTCCAATCAAGCCAGTAAACTATTAATGGTTGAGAACAGATAGCTTGGGACTTAAAGAAAGTTGAAGGAGTTTCAAGAAACTTGAAATGGTTTTGTAAATTTACTCGTCGCATTGTCGAGTCGTTAATTACCTTCAAGCCCTTGTCTTTCCCCATCTTCTCCTTCTTATCATCAGCACTTCAGTCTCTTCCATCCTTTATCCAGCATCGATTATCTCCTGGGAAGTGATTAAGACTTTGCGAAACTCTACAATATACCCAATTTTTCAACTTTACTTTAAATAATAGAACCAAAAAGACGACAAATTAGAAATCAGATTACCTCGAGTCGGTTTAGAGCAATTCTTTAGAGCAATGCATGAATGCTATTTGAAATACTTGTTCTTGAATTAAATTCACTTCTATAGATACTTCTAAATCATTTATTTTGATGACTTTGAAGAGACTACATTTTTGTCGTATGCCTTATTTCCTTTTAGACTTCCAAAATGGTGCCTTGGAAATAGTGTGGTAAGGTTAATCGTTGCATGTCATGCATGAGCATTCCAAAGTAAGTGGGTGAAAGGGAGAGAAAGTCAGAGGTACAGGGGTAGTTTTGCGTGTTCCTGGTACATCAATCACCATCCCCTTTCTGAGAGTAGATATACTTGCTCATGAAGCCCTTTCGCCCATCACTCTTCGCCCTTAAGTGGCGATAAGGAAATAAGGAGTACTAAGGAAATTCGTCAGTTAATTTGTTTAACATTGTTCTTTAAAATAAATCTAGCTATAATCTATGCCAAGTAAAATCTGATGCCTTCTAAAACTTTCTGACCAGCCCCTAATTTAAGTGATTAGATCGAGATCCAATCATTTGATATGCTTCAGCGATCCATAAAAAAATTGCAAAGAGAACATTATTTCATAAAACAAAATTGTGGTTTATTTGACATTCACCCCTTATCTGGCCTATTAAGGCAACCCTTTATTGTTCCATTGCAGTCTCTGGCGTTTGACGATTTGGCGCGTGAACGGGTGACATATAATTAGCATTTGGGGTAAGGAAGGTTTTGCTGAGGATGACAGGAGGTACAATACGCCTTCTCTTCATCCCCTGTCCCATAATTCGGCCACAAACTTCCCCTCGATGTTCAGTCGGTACCTAAGCCGATTCGAAATTGGCGGGTCTTAATCATCGGGGGCGTTTGGTCGCCTCTAATATTAAAATGTAGGCGACAGATTTCCGAATTGAATCGTTTTAATCCGACTAAGAATTCAAACAGGTCCCAGACTAAAACAGATTTAAGTAGCTTAAAACAAAATCTGTTCTTTCTCACTCCCTTTTCGTTGAGAAACGTATTGAGGGGACTATATGCGGGTTGACCGGGAATTCAATTCGGTGTTTAAGGTTAGAAGCCAGAGCCTCATGGTTAGGTAGATGGGTGATTTAAAGTTAATTGGAGAGCAGTAGACATGACGAGGGTGGGTAAGGAATAAATTGCCAGACGTCTCGTGTTATACAGAGATGTTTGAATTAAGTCCTTTACTTCTGCAGCGTTTATTTACCTTCTTGGGCGAATTTCCGTTCTGCAGTCTTCTCTGATCCCAAAGATAGCAACGCGATCATTCTCTAGCTGCAAATTAACGTTAAACGTAGAAAAAATGGTAACGAGGTCGAATGGAAATGGAAAATCTTATATTATTATCTGTTTGACCGAGTTTATAATTAGAGTCATAAGAAACGTTAATTTCGAGAAGGTGAAAATGTGAATGAAAGAAAGGAGAGTGCAGTGATCCAGATCTAAAAACCGCACATATGAGCAAATGGACAGGGGTTCAGAATCATTACACACGTGCGACTCAAGTTGAATAGCGAATTTGTCAAAATGGCACGGGTTGCACCGAGTTCGATATCTGGAAACCGCTCCGCTCGATATCTCGAGTTCATGAAGCTCGCAGGGGGTTCACAGCTGCGCAGTCAACGGGGGTTCCCTCGTACCCCACGTTGAGTTCCGGGGAGGTGCCTCGTTATCACTCATTTTTTTTCACTCCTTCTTTTAACTAAAAACGCCCCTTGCTGTGCTCCTGTCGGTGCTTTCATAAATACATCAAGCATCTAGCTCTGCATGGGAAACGCCGTCATTTAAAAGCACGTACACGTCAGTTTTGCCTTTTCTGTTTTGCTGTGTCTTAATTGCTTCCATTTAATATTGTACTGAACCCCAATGAAGCAAAAATTGTTCGGGAATAAAAATCCAACGATTTCATTTATCTTGCTTTAAGCTCGATATAATATTAGTTGTAAAAAAGGAACATGGGATGAGTATATATATAAAAAAGTAAGAATTCTGTTTCACTGAATCAGTAATTGATTTTCCAGATAGGATGTGAGGATTTCGACACCCGGTATATCAGGCGATGAAGAGGTGTCCATCAGCCTTGGGGTTTACATTCGATTCAAGCTCGAGATCGTTAGAGTTTCGTCAAACAGTGGGATTATGTTAAAGCAATGTGTACACAAATACACTGAATTGTTCGTATGTGCAAGCTTATACAGCCATACCCATTCTCACCAGCCGTCTGCCGTCTGTGCGCTCACTTTGATTTCGATGTGCACAGCACAATGTCCTGTAACCCGAAACCTGTACGTTCTGTCAAATAATGGTAATAACTATATAATAGAATCATAAAAATTATTCCAGGATAAAAGTCAGGAAAACAATTAATTGTTCTATTGTCTTCCAAGCCAAGAGAAACCCCAGATCAACTTAGTTTTTAATTACTTCCACTCTATATCCCATAAAAATTGAACTACATCCTATTTATTTACATCTCAATTACAATTATTAGTGTTCTGATACTATAGGAAATAAGAGTATAGTTTACGCGAATAATCTTCAAGTTCTTGATGAAATATCTCGTATGAGAATCAAAGTGGTAGCAGCTGATCGGAAACGCGTCCAACTGCTTTTACGCATTACTCGCCATTAGTCGACTGATCTTTTTATAGGGTTTGTTACGGTGACCCTGCATGTATGGCCAGACGGTTTGCGTATACGTAAGCACACGACATTCAACTTTTTCAGTGTGCCCCACGCCCCCTCTAATAGACAATGTGAATTACAAAGGGGTCCAGAAAACCCCAAGAGCAGGAACGCGCCCTTCCGCCGCTTCCGCTTTTATTCATTCAAGATCGCGGGCCACGATCCTGAGGTCGTGAAAGGAGAACGAGCCAAATTTGATACCGACGCCCGGAAGTCTCGCGTGCCATTTGCTTCGTTCGATGTACTTATATACCCCGTCTGGAAGAATCAGTGTAAGAAGATCGAGGGGGTTTCTTGAGTGGCGCGTGCCCAGTGTCTCTGGACTTGAGACGGATCGAGTTGTTCTCAGATGAGAGTGAAAACTGAAGAGTCTAAGACTTTTTTCAAGGGAATACAGCATTCCAGATGCAGGCTGCTCTCTTAACGACCTATCAATTTCTCACTTGCACCTGGTGTCTGCTCATTTTTGTATAATTGCATTGCACTCCCAAACAATCTGAAATTTCAATATGTGGATGTATACGATATCGATAATTGAGATGTTTAATATTAAATAGGGATTTAATTAATATTAAATATTAAATAAAATCGATTGAGCCGAAGAATCGATTCTTCGCAGAAATTGGAATCGACTAGGCTATCTATATATTGAACATTTTGCATGCTTATGTCAGATCTTGAAAATAACTCCAGTCTATTGGTTTCTTATCAGATATCAGTTATATGCTCGATTTAGGGTGCGAGTCTATTACCTTCACGATCTATTGATAAGCACGTCAAATCCGCCAACAACACACTTCGCGGTTACCAAGCAGAACCCCAAGTCCCCAACAACTTGAGTCGATCACGAATCCACATTCTGTGATTGAATGTGAATTGTGAACGAATCCCATCGCGTGATTAAAGATGCGTTATTTCTGACACTTCAGACTAAACCTCCCAAGAAAGACTAGACATTTATCCAAGTGTCAGTAACTGAGGTTGAATTTTCATTCGGTAAATTAGCATTCGATATAAATTCAAATTGGCTAGAGATATTAATATCAACTCGGGAAATATTACAATTATAGCTGAAAAGAATTGTATTCTACTTTAAAAACAGAATTAGACAGGGTATCGATGTATTGATTAATTATACTCTACATCGCATTGATCCACTTTTGTATCAAAATCTGATACTTTGGAATTTACTCTCAAGTAAATTACTCGTGTCAATTTTTTTTCTTCCCAGAGGTTTCTGTCTCTATTTTTCTTTCAGGAAATATGTATCTTTTTCAGTGAAGCTAAGGGTTAAAGTGTTGGAAAGAACTGGTCCGTTGACTGCCATCTGCCACCCCCGACCCCGAGGGCTTTCTAGTCTCGGAAGCAACTTGGAGCTGGAAGCGAGTGGCTTGGACGGCTCAATGCCCTAACCGTCTCCCAGCCACCCCCTGGGAAACCCTCAACGTCTTTATTCTACCGTGAACCATCACTCGACGCTTTTCATACAAGATTAAATAGGATATTACGCATTAAATGTCGCGATTCGCTGTGCCTTGCTCCCGTTTTCACCCCAACTGAGGCGACAAAACAACATGACCTCTTATCCCTACTTTTCAGATCTTTACACATTCTTGGCTAAAAAAACCTTCAGAATTCTCTTCATAGAAATTGATTAGTATCTTATCAATAATTATAATAATAGTAATTATTATTATCTTATTCTCTTCACGAAACGTGATATCTATATTTCAAAAACGTATCTGTTAATCCACTAATTCCAATAGAATGTTGTAATGAAAAATCAATGAGAAATTTAGGGGTAAGTTAAATTGAATTTACAATTCTAAAGAATTGCGAGGGTAGCGTGAAAGTGACCGATCAGAAGTGGTCGACAAAGACTCAAAAAAGGAAGGAAAATTGCGAATTGTATGATCGAATAGGTGAGAAGTTTATTTAAGACCAAATCATCCGTTGTCGATTAAGGTGAGAGTGAGGAAGTTGCGGAGTTGAGGGAGCTCGATCGGGGGTAGTTCGTGTTATTGCTTGTATTGTGGGCCACCCCACAGACCGGCAGCTAACCGGGGTTGGTCCCCCGAGATTCTGAACTCTGTGGTACTTTAGTCGCTCGAAGTTTGACGTTGATGCCGCTCGTAATTTCTACGAAACATTGTAAGATCCAAGTCTCACAGATTTGCACCCACACATCCCTCCGCTGCACCCCACTGAAATCGTTTTCATTTCTTTGTTTGCATTCCGACTCACTCGCTCTCGGAACCGCTTTAAACTCCCCGCTTTTATTATTCACTCGTTTCAAATATAAGAATTTCAACTGATTATAGGAAGTTGATCAATTTTCAAAGCTTTACATTTTCAAGCTTATACGTTTTCAATACTCGCAATGAATGAGAATCAACGTTCTGATTTTTACTTGATTTCGTACTATATTACATTTGAAATGAAGCTTTACGTCTAATTGTTTTTGATCAATATCTTGTTGGGTAAAACAAGGATCCGCCTCTTGAAGATTCGATCAGGCGAGATATTATTCCTCAATGTGACACCGAAGGACCCGAGACGGTATTCATTGCATAGCGGAAATGCCTGTAAGGGCACTTCCGGCCACGTGGCTGCTGTAAGAGCTAACCAATGGTAAGACAGAATTAAAGGAACGACGAGAGAGTTTTAGATCCGTGAAAAAAGCAAGGTATCCGTATCTCGTGGCACGCGCCACGGGAAAGAATTATTCAAATAAAATTCACGAATGGGCCAGCTGCCAGTGCTCCAAGCCAAACTCGATTTCGAGGGAGTGGCTGCATTCTACCATGCGTGGCACATACGGCCTTTTTATGTCACTACGGTTCATTCACCACTCACAATGTTTGACCGTTTAAGAAATTTCCTACTTCATAATAATTTGCTCTCTTTTTTTACTTACTGTATAAAGGAAATTCTAGAAATTAAATTATTAATTGAATAGTTTGTCGTAAAAAACGTTATTTCTTTATAGGTCCGCTATATAATAATGCAGTATATATAAGGATTAAAGATAAGAAAACGATTGTAGCGCAAGATCTGAATATGTAAATAACGTCTTACGCAGAAAGTGTAAATAAATTATGCCAACAGCGAAGGAAATTAGTTTCGCGGATTTTTATGGACACATTTGAAAGGATAGAGCAGGTTCCCGTTCATCCGCTCATTTGCATTAATTATGGGCTACATACCACCTTATATCTGCAGGAGCGCGCACATGTCGCACCCAGCTAACAATAAATGTTCTGTATTCGAGAACATCCTATCGCGTATATCAATCTTGCCAAGTGAGCAATGCATACGCTTAGACCCTGAAAAGTTCACCAGCTCACTAAGCGGGGGTGGACAATGGCCAGTGGGCATCGTTCTTTCATACATATGCATGCAAAATTCACACATACCTAACACCGGCCGGATATAACCACCTGCCTATCACTTCCACTTTTACGATCGTTTCTGCATCTACGTGTGAAACACCCTCTAAATTCTCTGTCCGAGTCAGAGAAAAATTTATTACCCGAAGGGAAGTTGAAGTCGATGGAGCTAAAACGAGTTAAATTGGTATCAAAACGGAAGCTTCACTCGAATTCTCGAATTTGTCCCGTTTATATTTTCATAGTTATTTGTTCATCATATATTTGTTCATCTATTTCACCTATTTTAGACATTTAACATCTTTTTTCAACCAGTGATCCTTTAGGAGTTGAACTTCCGCTTAGCGGTGGTCCATCGGAACATGAAGCCTCATCAGAGTTTTAAAAAAGCACTCAGATTGTGAACAGCCAATCTTATCTGATGGCGAGAGCTGATTGATACTGCGATACGAGCAGGGGTTCCGCGCAAGTCTCGTCTACCCCCATAGCTTTATGAACTGGTAAGCTGAGTGGCGAACGAACATTTAGTGCCTTCGAGGTAGGTACACATTTAATCATAATCTAATATTTAAAAGGTAATTTCACGGCCTGTTTACCTCGTCGACCTATACCTATGTAATATACCTTTCCCCACAATACTCGTCTTTGTATTCTCATCAACCATGGGAATCAGACTTCCCTGCGAACGACACTTCCGGAATCGATTTACCTTCTCAGGAAGTCACATTTTTCTTTCGGAATTCCTAATTCCTAAAAATTCCACTCCTTTAAAACAATATACCATAAAAAATATGTACAGTATGCAATAAAATTGGAATTAGTTTATATAAAGAATTGTTTTCTGGATTTGTTGAATGGAAATAATTTGCAGAAAGAATTAAATTACTCGTAATGCTTTCTAAAATCTTGAAAGAGACAGAGAAACATATTATTCCGTGAGATCAATTTTTATGTATCGGAGATATTATCATAGACCGAGGCCATAGAAAAGTTATTTTCAAAAATCGATAGAGTCAGGGCCATTAGCGGATATCCAGGGAAAACAAAGTAATAACTTAGACAGTAAAAATAGATAAAAGGTCCACGTGGCATGGTAATGAAAAAGGTAATGTATTCGTTTAACGCGCATAAGCAAGCGTGGTATTGTTATTATCCATTGCGATTAATCGTCTATACCGTTGATTCATTCGGTTTAATTTATACGTAAATTATACCCAGCCGCCCTTTCGGTGCTCAGTGAATAAGCATGAACTTCCGGCCTCTGCCCGCTCATTTATTCTCTACGCTCGCCCATAACCAACGCTAAATCAAAAACTTCCAGAAAAATGTTAGTCAATGACGTGGAAAATTCAGAATCAAAATAAACATCCACTTTCATATTGCGGGAAAATTGTACTTGTTGGAGAATTTATGGCTCATAAGTTAATTTAAGCTCATAAGGGTTTAAAATCCCTGAGTTATTTTTATATTAGAAAGGGTATGAGTCGCTTGAAACTTGAAAGGGCTATCAAGAAGTATATCATAATTTCCATAGCGTGACATCGTCACTTCGGTCGTCGACTTCTTTAGCAACACTTGTACAATATAACTCAGGATTATTCAAATTTCAAGATTATTTCTGATAGGAGCTGCAAAATTTAACATCGAATTTAATTATTATTTTTCGGTAATTGAGTGTTGTTAAGATAATTGAAAAGCAAATAAAATATTAAACTATATTTGGCTATATTGCGAACAAAAACGAAAATAGATGTGCATATTTCCGTTGGTTAATTAAAAATCCATAAATTGAAGAGGGCTCTTAAAAGATATCGGGTGTGTTTATATAGACTTCAATACGAAGATGGTTTGTAATCGTTTATCCGGTCACGTGTGTATACCCACTGTTTATTAGCAAGTTGCTTTTCTGTTCAATTTATATAGAGACATTAATTACTTGCGTGCACAAGTACTGTATGGGGCTTGCTTGGACGCCCAGGGTGTCCCCACAAACTCGTCGGGTCGGCACTCGTTTTTCCCTTTAACGACCTGGTTCACCCTATGTGCAATATACATCACCGCATCCCACCAAATCCGATACCTTAAGAGTCGATACTTCAAACTTGCTCTCTAGATTCGAATCAGTTCTAATTTTTACTAATTTCACTCATCACAGTACACTTATTGTATTTTTGAATTATCATATCATTCCAATGTAACAATTTTTCATGAGAATTAACTGTATCAATAGAAAAAAGGTCAAAAATAGGTTGGTTACGTGTTTGTAGAGATTTGAAATATATTTCGAACAAAATATTTCGAAAATTCTATTTTTAAAGCCTATATTTCGCGTTCTTCTCGATGCGATTACAGGTTACGTCGAGAGGAAGTAGCACATTAATTTCAGGCTTTATACCCTCGCACACAACGTAGGATAGCAAGTAGCAGTTATACGAGGTGTTCAAGACGGCTGATAATTTGTAGGCAGATATACGATAGACAGTAACATCGGTGCTTGGAGAGCTGACTAATTTTTTTGTCATAAGTTTATTCTAATTTATTACAACAGCCTTAAATGTCGCCCCTAATTCCTCTTTGAATAATTCGAAATTTAATTTATTAGAAAGAATTCACTTTGCAACAGATTAATATCAATTTATCATATTTTTAATACAAGAAACTTTTAAATGATTTTTCCTTTATACCCGTGCAGAAATTGCCCCATTTTGCCCCATTTAAAATAGGGTTCTGACAAGGCCCTGGTCAGTTTTTCTATTCTGAATAAAATGAAATAAATTATAATAAGGTGCTAATCGGGCAGCATAATAGGACTATGTGTAATTACTAACATAATATCATCTGATTATTCCGAATTGAAAATATTTAGATTTAAATATTATATTTAAATATTAAATTATCCATTTAAATATTTAAATAGTTTTCTGATTCATTGCGAACGCAAATATATAAATATTATTGATTTATTTCTTTGTATTGTTTCTTATGCTCTTTGCTATGTTTTGACATAATAAAATTACATTTTCATAAAAGCAGGTAATTTTTATTTATAATTTATTATAGTTTTTTTTTAAAAAGGCATTCACTAGAAAAACTGACAAGGCCCTGACTAGTTTCCCCTATATAGGGTATTCGCGAGTCCAACCGTTACACCCTTGTCGGGTTCTAACCAGTTTTACTGACCAGAACCACACCAAAGGTAGGGGAAACTGACCAGAACCCTACTAGGCCC